>JANHGN010008163.1:103310-147924 GCA_024605025.1 Megaceryle maxima
GAAGGAAGGAAGGAAGGAAGGAAGGAAGGAAGGAAGGAAGGAAGGAAGGAAGGAAGGAAGGAAGGAAGGAAAGAAATGTGTTCTAGTAGTAATTCTAAGGGGCATTTCTCTTTCCTCAGCAATGGTTTAGAGCAGGTACATCTTCTCCTTGTTCTACGGAAAAGATGCTAGTTGCAGCACACAAGCTTTGTGTTGCTGTCCATAAAAGTATATATGAAATTTAAGATGGCAATATACTAACATATTAGAATGTTGTTACACTTCTACTGATTTTGCTATTTTCCAGAAGGTTATTTTCCCTGAGTTTTTTCCTCTGCTAATTAAATCTTTATTTGATTTATCTTTTAGTTTAACTTAGCATCTGGCTTGCTCCTTCTTGGAATAAAATTTATTTAATTTTAAGTAGATATAGATATATAATGGATGTATCTAAACAAACAAACAAAATATATAGAGAAAACAATGATGCTAAACTATACATACACTGGAATAAAAAGGTTTACAAAACCTGTTCTCAAAAGAGTGCTTGTCTACTACAGATTACTTTGGTAAGTAAGACTGAAATGCTTGAATGTTAGTGGAAGAAAGCCTAATCAAAGTACAACTAGACATAGAAAGCAAGTCAGACAGAGAGAGGACAAGGACCAGAGACTGGATTGTGCAAAATACTGAGTGACTTCAGCTTACCAAGAAGTTGGTGGCAGTTGAGGGAGCTCTCTAGAATCACAAGTCAAACCCCAAGGGACTGAGTTCACTCAAAGCAAGAATAGCAGAGCAAATAATCAGCTACTGTAAATCAGTTTAGTGCCACAGCAGTCAAAGCTAGGGCCAGATCTGGGCCATAGGCAGTGGCAGCTTGCTGACTATTTGCACAGAAGCTATCAAGGTTAATAGAAATCCACAGACCCACATCTGAAATAAAATTATGAACTGCATTAGTAATAGTGCTGTGCATTATAAAATATTTTTTCCTTTTCAACATTTGCACTTGGAAAAAATACTATAAAATACCTGATTCTGCCACAGCAACATGGTTCTTGGAAGCCAGGGAGGAGAGAAATGTCTGAGACTTAGAAAAAAGATTATTACATTTTCCTTCTGCAATCCACCATTTAAAATATGCACTCATTCTCTCTTTCTGTTGTTGTATTATGTACTAAATTAGGCTAGTAGGCAGGCTAAGACAAGCTTCATTTTCAACAATGTGAAAAGCAAGAGAATAAAAATGTCTACTAAATTTCAATAAAGCAACAAGGTAGTGTACAAAAATCAAGCTTTCTCCAGATGTCGTTTTCCAGTGCTTCCAGTCCAACCCAGATCCTCAGTTACTGCTGGGATACTGATGGAGCACTTAAAGTAAGGGAATTCTGTAAATTCAAGTGAGTTTCATTTCAGCAAAATGTCCCTCCCAAAAAACTAAAACATAAAAAATGTTAACTGATATCTTTGTCTAAGGTCTTGGTGGATGATGAAAAGCTGCAAGCCTAAGGAGACCACACAGAGGTCTTATTGTCTTCCAGTAGCATCCTCCAAATTATGTTTAAGATACTTTGATATACGTAGAAGGAATATGAAGTACTTGAGGAACATGAGCAATGAGGAGCTTGAACTGATGAAGCTTTTGTTATCCTTATTATAGGGATAGGACATTTTTGTGCGTGTGTCTCAGAGCCGTCAGTCCCACACCATTTTTTAGGCACTTTAGGCACTTTTTAGCATTTATAAAAAAATAACTGCCTTGCACTAGAAAGTAACAGAAATAAAACAAAAGCATAGAAAATAAATCATGCTAGGAAAACAAAAGCAGAGCTGACATCACACAGACTTTTAGGGCACAAATCTGTGTGTGAAAAAGTCAGTTCACATTTTCCCTTGCAATAACATATTATTAATGTTTAATGCCTACAGCAAAAGATAAACACTGTCTGGAATGGGGTGAATGAAAGTGTACACAGAGCCCCCACATTGCTCTGTGCTGGCTACTCTTCTTGGAAGCTATGAGAGCATTGATTTTTCAATCAAGAAAGTAACAGGGAGATGTCTTACCAAAAGAGGGGCAATTCCTTTCTCTAATAAATCCACCTTCATAATTCTTCTCATTCTTTATGATTCTATGGCTTTGCTGTTGCCATCCATTCATTTTAACATTTGAAGCCAATCAGAGTTTTGCCATTAATTTGTAGGCAAGTAGGAATGGTGAAAAATGTCAGAACTTCTGAAGCCTTTTTTTCCAATACAAAGACAAGTGGTTTTCAGATTAAAGTCTTTAGGAAAGACCTTCACCCACCCTCTCCAGCATCCAGAAGAATTATCTAAAAGCTGTTTCAGATAAAGATTTAAGTCAGCAGTTGAAGAAGGAAGCAAACGTATTAGCTGTACAAATGGATCATAAGCAGCTGATCAGGAGGCCACATATGGAATAGTGGGTACAGCACTGAAAAGAGTATTACAGAAATGGAAAGACACAGCTGAGGATGGCCAAAATGATGTGAGAACTCAAGGACCTGAATTACTTGAAACTTATGAAACAGTTGCTTCATGTTTTCAGTAAGGAGAAGAGGCAAAATAAATACAGACAGAATGGAGAACTCCATTACCTACAAGAAAAAGCTGTCAAGTTGGAAAAATAAAGTCAGTGAAAAGCAGGTTATTAAAATTGTTATGATTAAACTCTGTTAAAGTCCCTGTGGAAGTCAGTGGAATTTGCCACCAACTCACTAGGTTTACAATGTTATTCCTGGAGAGGGATTTCTTCAAAAAGATGGAAGAACAAATGTATATATAGGATATGTACAGTAAATACTACATGTTGCACATACTTTACAAATTGTGAGGCAGTTAGGAATTTTTAAAAAAATATATATAAGAATAGCATTGTTAATAAAATTATTATGAAATCATTGTAGGTTTATAACAGTAGAAGGACTAGATCTACATGATGAAACTAAGAACTGACTTGTCCATTCAAAGATAACAAGACCCCAGTTTGCTACATTATCACCTAGTACTCACATTGCCATATCACTGGAGCACAAGCTGTTGTAATATATTTCATTTAGCTTCAATAGACCGAAGCTTAAGAGGGATTTAGGTAACCATCTGCATTCTTTTGCACCTAAATGGCTTTGAAAATATGATGTGACTGGCCCAGGTCACCCTCCTGATATACGTGCTGCCTTGACAGCATGCTCCTTAGCAAAAATATAAAGTGCGATAATACATGGACACACAGGACTCAGCTTTAAATTAAGGCAGATTTTATAGACTTTTGTGGATAAAGCTGGATATTTTGAGATGCAGCTCCATGCTGGTCTCATTAAGACACTGGTAAAGTGTATTTGTGCTCACTTTTTTTCTTATTTACATTTTAAAATTGTAAGATTTAGTGCAATATGCAGGCTCAGAGAGGAAGCCTGAAGGTGTCAACAGTATCTCATCCTTTCACATTATGTGGCCTTTGACCTCTGCTCACAGCTTTATGCAATGTCAGGTCTGTTTGCAGTCAGCAAGGAGTCTCATTCCAGTTCAGTGAGACTACATGCACAAGGAAAAAAATATTGCTGTCTATTTTTAATAATGGCAAAAAAAATCTGATGCCTGGCATTGGCATTATTTTGACATACTAATATCACATTGTAACTGTGACACCAAAGATGGGGCTCTGTGTGTTCCTGATCTTCAATTAGTGTGCAGTTATAATGGGCTGGTAATGGTTCTGGTAACTCCATAGAGTTACACTGAAATTGATTTCCCCATCCTCACCTTACACTGTTATGGTATTGGAGCAGGGTCTTCACAGACATGCCTTGTAGTCATCATTCATCATTGTGAAAATGATCACTAAAAAAACCTTCTGGGACTTTTAAAATGTGATATGAACTCATCATTTAGCAAACTGAAAGTTGGTTTGACATGGAAAAACATAAAGAGAGGGGCATTGGGTAGCTGTTCTGCAAATGCAAATATTGTAGCTGCTATGAAACCTTAATAGTTCTCTGGGTCTAAGTCAATTTACAGGACATAAAACTTAATCCTGAAGTCTTTTTGCAGGGGACATACTTGAGTGTCACACATATTATAATTTATTTCAAATAAAATATTCCACAGCTTATTTTGTGGTTTGGAATAAAAGGTAAAAACATGACTGTGCTTACTGGTCATTGAATGCATTACTATCAGGCTCCTCCACACACACATGACTGAAGTGGCTCTCAGGTTGGACAGGCTTCGACTTTGGGTTTTATTTAAAGGAAATAATTTGTTTCAGTGCTTTATTAATAATATTTCAAAGATCTCTAACAAAATGTTCCAAGGATCAAGTCACTTAGTTTCCTTAGAAAGCTGTAGTTTACCTGTATCGTATCCATGTGTGTACTACTTAAAAATAAAGCAGAGAGTACAGAGTAAAAGATGAACAGTTATTCTGTATTTATCTGATGTAGATACTTTTCTGCACAAAAGCTGCCCTTGTGCATTCCAGCACACAATCAAAACAGGAAATTTAATCAATCGACAGGTGCCTTACACTGGGATAAGAACACCTATCTAGAACCTTGAAGATAAGGTGTTCTAGCATGTTTCCCTCAATGTTTGGTCTGTTCCATCATGAAAGACTATCAGTGGATTTTGGCTTCAATATCTCATACACTTCTGACACATTGTGTTTTGTAAGAAAGGGGGCTCTGATTTTTCACTCAGGTACATTTGAGAGGAGAATCAGATACCACAGCTAAGACTCAAAACTGATCTCAAATCTTAGTGCAACTCCTGTGTAAAAACTCAGAATACAGCCTCTATGAGCCAAGACTGAGTTATAATGGGAATTACAGCAATCATGTAATTCAATAGAAATAATGGGTAAAAGCCAGTGTTATTGCTCTTCCATGTCAAGGTCAGGTACCATGCTCGAGGATCATGCATGGTGCCTTTCTATGGGAGAACATGGAATGATCATGCTTGGTCCTACAGTACATAAGACTGTAGCCTTGACTTTTTCAGGCATTTCATTTGACAGATGATGAATGATCATAGATGACCATAAGAGGGAAAGGAAGGGAGAGTTAGAAGGGGCATTTAGTTATGTCTGTGGGACCAAATTTCCCTTGCCTTCAGCACTCACTTCAATGAAGTGTCTCTGCAGCCTGTGCTTGGGCTGGGTTGGATCATTCTGATTCAATGGCCACATGCACTCATTTTGCGTGTTTAAATGAATGGTACAACATACTGAACCATGAAGAATGAAAGCAGTTACCTTTCAACAGGTTTTAAGGAAAAGGCGCTATTACTGGTCGCAGAGCAAGCTAGCAGCAGCAGGAGAAAAAAAAAGGAAAAAACAAAGGCAGAATGTACTATTTCCACAGGTAATTTCATCATAGCCCCAGGAGCACAGAGTACTTGATGTTACCCCAGGCTTTCACAGCACTTTTTGGCATTCCTCAAGGAGACAGTGTAGTGAGCCATGACCTACACAACCTGCCTACCATGAAAACTGCCAGAGCCTTACACAAGGTTTAAAATCAGTAAATGCTTGTGTCTTTAGGTCACAAACAATTTCTATATCATTTATGTAAAGAGTCTGCAACAGAAGAACAAAGAAAGATGCCTATTTTCTCAAGTTATTGCAAAAATAATTGAACAGTCAAGAGGTCTTTCGTTTGTTACAATGCATAGACAAAGTAGTTCTTTTTTTTTTTTTTTTTACTAGTAGAGATCACGCTGGGCCTAGAATTTAAGATACAGATTGATTGATCTCTTTAATCTAATATTTGTTCATGGGGAGGCTGTTAACTTTATTGTGGTGACACCTGCTAGTGTCGTTATAGTTAAAGGCTTACTGTATTTCTATTATAAATGCTGGCTTGGGGTTTAGTATATCAGCAGGTTTGCACTGCACTGGCCTAGGAGTTGTCAATCCTAAAGCATACAGGCAATTTTTTTAAACCAAAAACTGTTTCTGTTCAGGGCTTTTTTCTTCAATAGAATTGCTAAAATATTGAGGGAGGAGAAAACAGTTGAAGTAGTATGGATTTCAATAAGCAGCTGATACAAAGTCACTCAAAGCTTTATATTCAATACAAATTAAAATCAATGTGTGAAGATGCTGTCACCTGACTTGATAAACCACCCAGAGATGTAGTTTCAAGTAATGTGTCATATCTTGTGGTCTACTGAGGCCAGCTTGAGCCACCCTTTTAATATTAAATGGTCCAAATGACAAAAGAGCTAGCTGCTTTAGGAGTGCTCTGCATAAGGGAATGCTCCAGTGGCACCAACGGCTGCTTTATACACATTGACTGCTGGTAGAGAGGTATCAACAGTGAGAGAAAGAAATGAGTAAATGTTCCTGTTTGTTGAAATGGGTAAACTGTTTGCTGTGCAGTTTTAGTTTACTTTGAATTGCACTGCTGGGAGTAATGCCATGTCACTCAGAGAACAGAGTCATGTCAATTGGGGCACAGGGAGAGAGTAGGAACTGGGGTGGACCTGGGGCTGACCTTCCCTCTGTGAGAACCTACAGCAGCAGTTAATTTCATGCTACAAAAGGGTAACAAAGGCACACTGAGGTTAATTTAGAGCATCTTTCTATGAAGTGGAATAAATGATTCCAGGCAAATCATCATGCTGACATATAAAATACTACTTCCAGGACAAGATCTTGCTTTCTTAGTCTTCTCTGTTTTTCTCTTTAGCTTAAGTTTTCTAAGTTCTCTTCCACTCCCATATCAGTTTTCACAGCTCCACTATGTGCGTTTCCACTGTCTCACTCCATTTCTGCACAACCCACTATCCTCTGTCTTTTTACAGAGACATGCAGGTCTCGAATATGATAATATGCCACATGGTAAGAAATTATCTCTAAAAAAGCTGGCACCTACATTCTGAGTACAAATCACGTGTGCTTATCTCACTTTCATATACAGTGTGGGTGCTGGTGTGCATGTGCTCACACAGATTCGGTGGGCTAATATCCTAAACTTACCCTCACCGTAGGATCTTTCTCTGTTTTTAATTCAGACACAGCAAATACAGACTTGAGCCTGAGCTTTCCTCTCAACTGGCTACTTCTAAGGATCACTGCCTAAACTTGTCTCCATAGCCCTTCTCTGGTCTTGGCATCTGAGTTGGTGCTCAGGAGACCTGCCCGATCTGCTGCCAGAATGAGTCAGACATGGGACTGTAACATCACGCAGGTTCTACTACACCATTTGCTTTTGCACGTGTATCTGAAGTTAAAGACATCCATTTTGCATTCAAAACACACAAAACTAGGGAACAGAGCGGCACCAGCTCTGCAGCAAATGTCATCCTCTTTCATCACCCCTACAATACAACTCAACCGTTTATCTGTAACGGGTGGATGAAATGGGAAAATATCCCACCCTGGATGGTGTATTTTCTTGTTCTGCCTCTAAATGAAATAGTATATTCCTCATTGTCATTTTTGTGCTTTTATATGTACATACACACAGTTTAGTACACATGCCTGCATTTTTTATATTCCAACCAATGAACTAGATTTTTACATGCTTTTTACCTTGTTCTCAATCTTCAGATTCTTCATGTAGTTTCTACTTCTCCAGGAATTTCACCAATTCATCACAGTGAACATGGTTATTTTTTAATTGCTATCCATACTGTAGTAAATATAAATGACAAAAATCATCAAACATATGTTGCCTAAGTTGTATAAATATGCATATATGTTAAAGATGTGGTAGCAGGCAGGTGCACAGGAAATCTTCATAAAGTTAACAGCTACTGCAGCAATAATAAACTGATGTTACCCTTTCAAATGCTAGTCAGGATTTTGCAAGCATTAGCCACTACCGTGAGATTTGAGCAGTGCCACTAATACAGATATAGTCAAGCTGGCAACTTCTTCCCCCCGTCTCCCCCTTTTCTCGCACAAAGAAATAGAATGAGTTTATTAAGGTATAGATGCCATTTTCATCTTGCAACTGTGTTGTCTGTATCCCAAAGGTACTGAGCCAGTCAATGCAAACAGCTGTGCCACCTACTTGCAACAGTTGTACACCCACCACAAAGTACGGGTAGGAGGAGCAGGTTAAAGCAAACCATAAAGCTGCTAGTGTACCTCACTTTGCAGTTTACCCATTAGCTCGAGGGAAATTTCATCCCTTTGGAGAATATGCATTGTATGTAGAGCTTGTAGCAGAGTATTCTTTTGCTCTCATCTCCTATAAACCACCTACTGCATTTTTATGTTCTACAATCACATACACCAAAACAGTGTTTAGCAAATTAACATCAAGCTAAATAAAAGGCATATCAACCAACTTAGCAGACAGCTTTCAGATGCTTCTGTACTGAGGGTGTTGGGTGATCCATAGGCTAAGATAGCTATACTTTCCTCATATTCTCATTATTTGCTTTTAGTATAATTGTATGAGTTTAACAGGAAAATTCATTCATTTTTACAGGTTTCATCAGTAGCTACATGAAGGAATAAGGCAAACTGATGGAGGAAGGCACTTCCTGCATATCTCCAAGGGCAGCCTACGCAGACAGGATTTCTGCAGAAACTTCATGATATGACGAAACTGCCCTTCCACTCCATCCCTTCGTGAGGTAAACTCCCAACTGCACAAACTGTGCACAACCACAGACAGGTACGTGGCATGTTTGTGCATGTGTGTGTGCGAGCGTGTGAACGCATGTGATTGCTTCTGTGCAAGTGCAGATAAATGGCCTTTGTTTGCTTTCTGTGAGAATCAATGAAAAAGCTTCTCTCCTCTGTCTCAGGACTGAAGTCTTGCCCATTGTAGGCCAGCTATGATGTATTTTTTCAGCACAGCTTTTGTCTCAGAGATGAGATGTGATAGGATGTAAAGAAATAATACAGTCATGCAGTTGTCCAGTATTTCTAGGTCTTGCTACCCTCTAACAGCAACGGTGTCTCACAAAGCAATACAGCAAATCAAGACTTCCCTGCTACCATTAACATCCACAGCACAAACAATACACCTGCAAGTTTCCAAACTGATGTTTATTTGAGGACAGATCTATGTATCAGTGAATATCTAAACCTTGTAATCCTGATCCTCTGATACAATCACAGGCAGACAATCAGTACTAAATGTTCATTTAGAAAAAGAAACACTTTTAACTACAGCACAATTAGTTGTGAGTTTCTTCCTGCCTCTTCAATATAATTAACTAGGGCTTTATCTTACCATTATCCTTGTATGCATAGGGAATCAGTCTAGGAACTTTTTTCTCACAGGACTCTAATATACTCTTATCTTTTTATATTAATTGAGTTACCTCATACTGTGACAGATGCAGTAGCTGAAACAGAGATGCAGAAAGACAACTGCAGTAATTTCTGACTGTTACTTGAACTCAGAAAACTTCAACTAGGAAAGTGTTTTGTCACCCAGTGCAGCCCTTCTGGGGGTCTGGTTTCTCCATCCTTGGAGTGAAGACAAGGAAATCCCATTGTTTAAAACAGCTATATTATCCCATTCAAATCATATTAGAGTTACTCAAAAATCAGTGGTCTCAAGAACACTGATGCCTACCTCTGATCTTCTGGGAAGCCATTTCCAGCAAACCTCTCTGGCATAAGACAATGCACAAATGTTGCTGTATCAGTGATCTCTTTATAGGTAACAAGTGAGACTAAAAACACAAGCAGCACACAGGAAGAAATCAACATGCTGTATTTCTGGCTTGTCTGAATCACGTTATGTACTGCTGTCAGTATATGTTTTTCCTGAAGCTATACTGCATTTTGATTTCTCAATTTCAAGGAAATTATTGTTGCTAAAATCCACTCCCCATACACCCCACAAATGACTGCTTAGTACAACAGTTATAGTCATGCACATATCTTTATGTGCAATGATAAGAAAGAGTAATATGTTGAAAAGTAGGAAAAATGAGAGTTGCAGGGTTTAGGTCTGCAGTGATACACACCCTTAGCAAGATCAAAAGAGCAATGCTACTAATGAAAGCAACAGACCTGAACAAATGGTTGTCTTCAATTTAGAGACACCTACCATGCTTACTTTTATCAGGACATTCTGAGATGGGATAATCAAAGTGCCAGTCTTCCTGGACTAAAATGTAACCACTATAATACTGTGTGATGATCACATGAGATATTTGTTAAGTTGGCAAAAGCCAAGAAATTCAACAGGATCTGATCTTTCATTTAGAAACAACCAAGGAAACAAAAATTCCAGCTTTCACATCTGCAGAAGTGAACTTACTAAATAAAAGCTGGGTGTGCATACACAGACTTGCAATAGCAGAGCTCTCTCTTGACTCTACCAAGCAGCTCATCTGATGGGGCTCTAATGAGCAGATTCAACTGCACACCACTGAGCTCCCAGAGGACTACCTGTACAGCAGCATGTAAGGAGAGTGGTTTGTGAGCAGATCACAGAAGGTTAAAGCATTTATATTTTACTATAAATTACTATCTATAGTAATTTTGAAAAGTGGCTACTAGAAACTTTTATGTTTTCAGTACAGTTTACAGTACTGCAGACCCCTGAAGGGGTCTTGCAAACTCCATTAGTGGTAGGTCCCTAAAGCCTGGAACAGACTAGGTGAGAATCACATCCAGCACAGCTCTGCATGGCTCTCAGTGCTCACTGCAGTAATGGACTAAGGGAACAAACTGGGGCATATAAATCAGATCCATCTCATTAAGTGTAAGCCCTTTGTCCTTCCTTTATCCTCAGGGGAACTTCAGTAGAGCCTACTCAACAAAATACAAAATTCTTGTACTCCACTACAGCTCTAAATATCTTCATCACAGGTATCTAATCTCAAGAGAGATGAACCCCTGATGCCCAGTAAGAGATGTTGAAGAAAGGGACTAGGAGTTTAAAACTCTCAAAGTATCCCTACCTCATACTTAAGGACTGGTGAGAACAGTCCTTCTGCCATACTGAAACCCATAATGACTACTCCAAAATGCAGTTGTGTTTCCCAGGAAACCCAAATCCAACTGCAAACCAAGCTTGCCTCTGCAAATGTGTGAAAGTCTTTAATACAAATCAACACAGCAGGGTGGATTTTTATCTGATAAGAAAGCCAGCATAGTCCCATTTAAACTGGTGGACTGTTGTATCTCAAGCCAAAAAGAAGGTTTGTAGGAGGGATGATAAACAGAGGGATAATGTCAACTGTGAACACTCCATAACTGAGATAAGGGTGGAGTGAGTACCCATAAAAAAATATATGGTTTGTGACATTCTCTTTTTCTCTGAGAAATGATCAGGCAAGTTGAAATATAGATACCATGATGTGCTCAGTTTGTAGTCCCTAGAAACAAAGCATTTCTGGGCCATGATAGCCTGAGAACATTGATATATAAACCATATCAAGACCTCATATTCTTTTGGATCAAGCAGAGAGAGGAAAGAGCATAGCTGTATCTTAATTCTCACCCATTAATCTGTCTGCCCACTTCATGGATGTCAAGGAAGTAACATTAAGCCTGAGGGCCAAATTCTTGTTTCACTTACTGCTACAGTATGTCATCCAGATTTGGACAATGCTTTGCTTATATGACCAAAACAGTTCACAACACTTTTAATTTCTGCTCTTTCAAGACGTCAGGATTTTTTTTCTTCAAAATGGTTAGAGTCAGTCTTTATTTTTTATTAAAACCTGAGATTTACCTAAAGGAAAGGACTTCAGGAAAAACCCTTACAGGCCAGGGCTTCTTCATAGCCTCAGAAGCCCCTCTGGAGAGTGGCTAGCCTCTCAGAAAAGGAATATAACCAGCTGATTCCAAGTGCCACTTGATCAATAATGAGATATTCAGAAGGAGTCTTAATTTTATCTAACCAGAGGGATGAGACTATCATCTTCCCTGACAACCAAAAACTCAGCAGAGACCTCTTAAAGGGAATCATCTCCATTAAGTTGTTGCCTGCTTGCAAGCAGTAGCAGTAATGGCACTCACCAGCTTTCAGCTGGAAGTGATCAGAGGAGAATGCAGCAGGTAAATTAACACTTTGCAGGAGCATTGCACACGTACTCGTGGCATTATGTGATTGTGACACTCGGCCATAGAGTCTGCAGGGACTTGCAATCACTTTGAAGACTATGCCTATGGTGCTAGGATGCCTCAGAAGGTAAAGTATTCCACTGTGAAACAATGTGTGTGTGTATGTGCGTGTGTGAACATGAACAGCATTTCCACAAATCATGTTTTGTGGCTGCATCATAATACCAGTGCAACGTCTTTTAAATGAAAAATTTAAATTAAAATGTAAAATTCTAAAGTAATGGCATTTTAAAAACTTACTCTCATTTTTTAAAATTTACACTGTGATAACACTGATATTAGTCCTGAATAAAATTTTTAGTGAAGAGCAAATATTTAAAATGGCAGGTTGGTCACCTAAACACATAAATAGTCTTTTTAAAAAAGCTTGTCTTTTAGGAGACAGATTACATGCTATCATTAGTAAATTTAAATATTTAGTCGTCCTAAATAACATAAAAAACTTGTCGTTTCTTTAAACATTTTATTTCCAACAGTATAGCTTATATCTGAGGGAAAGTAAATTCTTTTCAGGAAGACAATGTGATCTTCCCATGACTTAGAGAGGACAAAAGACAAATCTATGTCCAAAGCTTTAAGCTTGTGCTTGCCAATGCTGAGTTGGGTAATTGGTCTGACAAAGGCAAAGGAAAAGAAAAAAGAAAAAAAAAAAAGAAAAAGAAAAAAAAGTGCTTCTGGTGAAAAGAATAATTTTTGATGTAATGGAACAAGAATAAGACCAGTGGCCAAAGACAAGGCCACTTTTATTTGGGAATAAAAGAGGAAACAGTCCAACTTGCTAATAAATTAGGAGATTCTGAGGTGCACAAGACATTAAAAAAACCCACCTCACACAGGCAATAGCTGAAGGCATTTTATGAACTAAGTAGATGATATATCATCTTCTCTGTGATCTAACCCAACACTGTTTAGTCCCTTCTTAACAACCCTTCAATCAAGTCTCATTTCATTTAAATCTAAATAACACTTCAGCCACCTCCTACAGGGGAGGCGTAGATTGCAGATTTCCCTCTGGAAATACATTTCTATAACCTCAGAGTGTCCAAAAACCCCCAAATTTTATTTTAACTTCTACAATGAGAAACTATTTAAGTAAGACAGGATTATGAAACTGAGGTTGCAAAATATGTCACTTGTTCTCAAAAAATTAATCCCATAATGTTTGCAGTCATGTACTTGTGTACCTTGCATTAGGTGTCACCTTATGTTGCATCTATATTTGGGCTGTAGCAGGTTTTCATGTAACCTAAGTAAACTTTAGTTATAAAACAATTATTAGCATAAACATGACTACTGTTTTTGAGAAACATTCTATCATCCTGACTGTAGGAAAACTTAGTGGTATGAAGCTGAAATTAATACTTACTACGTAGTGTCTCTCACTTTCATTCAACCCCGTGACTCCTTAGCCCAGATTTTTTTAGATCAAGGTCATATGACAAGAATGTTCAGAGAAGATGAGATAAATCTTTTTCTCAGATGAAATGATGAGTCCTTTGTTCTCCCAAAAGCCCATCATGTACTCGGAATTGTCTAGGTTTACCAGTCTCTAACCTGATGAGTTTGGCAACATTTCTATAGGTATTAGTCAATCTCTTCAGAGGATTTTTAGATATATAGCTGCATTGCAGAAATCAATAATTCTTTATAAAAGATTTTCAGGCAAAATACATAGCTAATCTGAAATGGGTTTTGATTTAGTAGCTTGCAAGTTATGTCACGCAAAACCAGGAAACAGCCATACTTTCAGAGCAAATATGATTCACAGAGCATCAAAAAGTTTGCCAAAGACTATAGAAACATTTGGAGACTACAGAGATGCAATCTCACTCATATTCTACCATGATGTCAATTTAAAAGTTCTTGCCTAAATTCAGTTCCACCATGATGAATACCATGTGGCTTTACTGCATTATAAGACTTGAAACCTGTTGGTCTCAGTTTAAATTGAGATGATAGCTAAGCACATCTACTTTCAACATGAACCAATCAAAAAAAGATGTGATTTTCCATAGAAACATCTCTACCAATAGTTTATATATGCTGAAGTAGCCAATTACATCTTGGCACACTCAAAAATACATAGCAACAGCAATGACAGCATGGCAACAGCAGCTGCTGTACAACGGAAAAATTAGAAAATTACTCTTTAGAAAAAAATATATTCTGTTAATTCACTTTGTTTACATTTTCTTTCATGAAATAGTTTTAGAAAACACTGTATGTGTAGCTAACTCTTCTTGTGTACCTCATTACTGGATGGGTGAATTAAGATTAATAACAAAAAAAAAAAATCCTTGTAGTCAGAAGTTGCCTTCCACTGTAAGTATAATTCTGAATATGGCAAATTGTTTAGATTGTACAGGAATTTCATTTTACTTCCTCCCAAATGAAGGTCTACCAGCTTGCATTAAGTTGACTGTATTTTTCCTAGATGGTATGTTAGCTTCAGTGTGACAAGACAACTGCTCTAATCAGTAGGACATTACCTGACAACCCACCAATGGCTTGGCCAAAGTGGAAAAGCTGATTCTTCCCTCAGGTGAAGCCGTCACACATTTTCCTCACACAGTATGACATTTGCCATATGATCAGATAGATTTACATGAGTAGACAAACATACATAAACAGACGGTTTTAAATAGCCATGGTGGAAATACTGTTTTTTAAAATGTTAAGGTCCAGCTCCTGCCTCTGCAAGCATATGTTTCACTTCCACTCTCCCCTTTGCAGTGAAATGTCACACTTTTATTATGGGACAGCACCCACAAGAGTGGTTATACTGTGCTTGATTTACACTGTGTCAGTGATGATATAGCAGTGAGCAAGAAAGGGATCATCAGTACTTTGTTGGAGGGACATGAACATGTGTGTTCCCATGGAAGTGCCACCTGTGTGTAAAACAGAGCCACAGGACCTGACAGTACACAACACACATTTTTGCAGGGAGGTGATGTGAAGGCAAATAAAACTGTGCATGAATTCTATTAATTATGTTCACAGTGGCTGTATCATGTATATAAATATTTCTCGTGTTTTATCTTTTTTGTAGATTTTTACCATATTCCCCTGGGGTATGAAGTAACTCATTTGTGCTTCTATAGTTAATGATTAGGCAGTTTTCCTGGTCTAAATCCTGACATTGAGTAGCTATTAGAAACTGCAAAGTTAATCTACGTTCTGGTAAGTCACAAATAGATTTTTATATACCAAGGGTGACTACATTTGAGTTGATCAGATAAAATATAGTTACATTAAAGATATATAAGTACAGATTCTAGCAATGACAGATAAAGATTTTCAGCTTTAACTTGTTCTTTCTAGTATTTAGGGCTCAGTTTTGAGGCTTAATATTTGTTTGACAGTTGTTTTGGTTTGTTTCACTTCTTTGCAAGCCCACATACAAGAAAGACTTATGAGCCCATGCCCTTTTCACATGATGTGTGAAACCACACAGCCTTCCACTGAGGTTGGGTACTATATCCTTCCCCCCTGTGCAACCAGAGATTGTCAGGGCCCTCAGTACAACCCCCTCTGCACCTAAGCTCAAGTCCTTCCTTTTGGTTCCATCAGGTCAACTCTGTAGGCATGCCTGTGCCTGGTATCACATCTCACTTATCCCATCCTCACCTGGAGTGCTCCAAGGCACCCGTGAGCCCTCTAGGTCAAATTTTGCAAGGTAGTGCTCCATCTGAACTTGATTATATTTCAGAGTGTCTGCCTGAAAGTGAGAGAAGATCAGTGCTTGAACGTAAGATATATTTTTCTTTCACTTATGTTAAAGAATCATTAGATGCAACAACACTTTTTTTCTATTTTCTCTTCTACTTCCTGCTTGGCTCAGAAAGTTGTCTCCAGATGAGATGAAAGTTAATCTGTCCAGGGTAGCCTTTCTATTGTCCTCTTGTCCCTGCTCAATAGGTGGTTCAGAGAGCTTTGAGTGCTATTTTTGAACCCATTCACATAAAAAGCTGCTCTGTAAAATGACTTTTGAACATGACTGAGGGAAGACAGTATTCTCTGAAGTGCTACTTATTGTCCTGCTTTTACACATGTTATTTATATGCTTCATCTTCCACTTGTCCTGCTCTTATCCCATTGACCAGGTTCATAGCGGTCATGGCTATGATAAAAATCATTATTATCACTTATAGTTGCTTTACTTCATTTTAGATAACACTTCTCTTGGCCGAGAATAGAAGGGTATGTTCTGCTGCTAGTAGCTCTTATCGTTTCTCAAACTGTCAGTGAATAGTCATTATTGTCCTTCCACTTCTTCTTCTATTGTGAGAACAGTTAGTTATCCTACTTCTCATAAAGCTTGCTGGTTTGTAAATCATCTTCCTTTGTAATACTCTTGCATTTAAATCTGGAAACCCTCCTCACTCTTCTTTCTTTAGTTGCTTATGGACAAAATTAGTCCAATTAGACAATGGAAATGTGACTAAGACCCAAATATTAAATCTATACATTTTAGAAAAAAAAAGAAAGAAATAAAAAAGAAAAGAAAGAAAAAAGAAAAAAAAACAAACAAACAAAAAAAAAACCAAAAACCCACAAAAAAACCCCCCAAAAACACCAAAAAAACTCCACAAAAGGTATCTCCACCTCCCTGACTAGGACTCAGAGCTGGCATATTTTCAATTTCAGCATAACAGGTACTTTCTCATAACTTTTCTCTTTTAGTTCTTGGCTGAAATGTTCAAGCATTAGAGGGCATGTTTCTATTCAGTATGGTGAATATGACCACATGTAGCCTCATTATCCCAGGAACAGAGTAAAAAACTTTCTTGCAAATTACAAAATTCTTTCTCTGTTTTTTAAGTTTTATGTCACAAACACTGGTATAACAGCAGCATCAGATAGAAAGAATGTAAGAATAAACTAAGTCACTGTCTCCAGCTTAACTTCCTCCATATGCTTTGTGTACATTCCCAGAGTTTCCTCCATGCTACGTCCCTCAATCCAATACCTCACAGGTGAGAGAAGCATAATTGTTCCTTGAATGTCACTCATAGCATACAGCATAGAAAGGGTACAGCATGATAAGTAACTTTGCTCTGTATTCTAGGTAGAGAATGTGAACTCTTGTAGTGGTTTAGAATCAGCTGCGAGCTGAGCACCATGTGGCCACTCGCTTATCCCCATCCTTGTGGGATGGGAAGAAGAATAGGGAGAAAAAGGCAAAACGCTGTGGGTTGAGATAAGGTGAATTTAATATAACAGTGCAAGAGGAGAAGAAACAACAGTAATAACAAAAATTAGTAATAAAACCATATCTAAAGCAAGTGATATAAAACACACCAACTGCCTGGAGCTGCACCAATGGTGCTGTGCCAGAGATCCAAGCACACCCTGCCTCACCCTCCCTCTGTCCTTATAAAGCAGACATGACATCAGTACGGTATCAAATACTCCACTGGCTGGTTTGGTTGTCTATCCTGGCTATGAACCCCTCAGAGCTTCTGGTGAGAATTAACCCTATCCTAGTGAAACCCAGGACAACTCCACAGAGAAATTTCATCACTGCTTCTCTGTAAGCATTTGCACATGCAAGTATTCATTCCTGGTGAGATGTGAAACTTAGGATTTTCCTTTTTCTATTCAGAGTTGGTCCTGTCATGTCATTGGGAGCCTTATCTATGTGTGTGGGAGGCATAAATACCTGCAATCACAGCATCACAATAAAAACACTGAATGAAATGAAATAACTCCTTGGTTATTCAATACCCCATTGACTTACTAACAAAAGTGTTAGAGTGGAAAGAGTTACAGCAGCTGTTCCATTGCTGCTCCATAGCAGCCATGCCTGAACTCTGCTCCACAATATCAGAATAAGTCATAGCAAAATTATATCAAGCAGATAATGCTCTGGTTTAGAAATTTACATTAATACACATGGTGATGCACAAGATGTGGAGACGTAAAAGTAGTTCTACAGTATGTGAAACATGAATTTTGGGGAAGCTCTAAGAAGTTGGTTGGGAGAAGAGCAGAAGATGTTATCTACAGATGTAGCTACCAATGGCAGCTAAACCACCCAGTCGGTAAGAAATCATTTTATACAGTTAAGAATATAAGAATCCACCCCTGTGGTAATCGTACCTACAGCTGTGATACCTTCTAAATCTTTCTAAGACTGCTGTGTCATGTCAACCCATCTTATACTTTCCCTCAAGCCCCTCTAATGACTTTTTTTTTCCTCTGTTGTCTCTCTTTTGCTTGACACAGCCACTGGGTCAGCAATGTGGGCATTGATGCTCTTATCCTGTCTCCCCTGTGCCATAGCCCCATGGGTAGCTGCACGCGCAATGCGGCATCAAGTTTGCTTCTACAAGCAGCTTTCTTTTCTGTGTTTCCTTCTCCTCTGAAGTGACACTTGTCTCTATCTACTCTTCAAGGTGATGCCCGTTCACAGGAACTGACATGCTTTTCCACTCTGTCACTAGGAGATAATTTTTGAGTGCCAGTGCAGGCCACCCACTTGACAAAAATGGTCATGATACTAAAATTACCAAGGGCCAACTGTCTCTTCCTCCTCTTCATTGATATAACAATCCTTTAATGTGCAAGATCCTCATGGTGGTTAACAAATCAGAAATGGTGAACAACAGTGTCATACCTAAGCAGAAGAGAGGGGGAAAAGACAGCAGTGTGAGATCAAAGGGAAAATATGAGTACTGCAAATGATCTAAAGAGTGACTCTGGGATGAGGGAAAAGAAAGGATACTATGGGAGCAATTGAAGCGACACAGTGCAATCTCATATAGGACACATTACAAAAAATTAATTTGCTTTAATCTAAACTATTCTGCAAAAGCAGATAGCACCTGTGTGCCAGATACATAAAGATGTATGTAATCTCCTCATGATCTATTTGCAGACTGTACTGTCAGTTGCTTGATGTGCCCGGGCTTAGAGGGGGGAGAAACGAAAAAAAGGAAGGGTAACTAACCAACTAACTGTAGCACAAACATGGAAAGATTTCTTTAATTGTCTCAGTTCTTATTTTTCTTTCCTTCACTGAATGGCAGTTTTGACCCCACAGAATAATTTTTTTTAGATCAGGCTTCAAATACTGAATGTTTAATGCACACTTTTTTAAACCAACAAGCTGAATTATCCATCTGCTTGCCTAATATGTTTTTGTGGTAGCTTTAGGTCCTAGCAAATTGGGTATTTCAGTACCTGAACGTCTCCAGTACATCAGAACATAATGACAATGAACACGTACATTGGTGAAAAAAGGCATTTTTTTATTTTTCTATATAAGCATAATAATACATTCTGACACTGTAAGAGCAGTATTTTCTGTCAATCAGCTTGAATTCTCTATAAGCCTCAGACATATAAGTCACATTGAGAGGGTTATGCATTTCACAAGTGGATTTATATATAAATACTTTTCTCTGGCTCCAGTTCAACACAACAAAAGAAGTCAAACATTAGTCTGTATTTGTATTTCTTCACTGAAATGTTTTGACATAAACTGCACACAATCCTAGCTGAAAAGTGCCACACAGTTTGGAAGAAACTGCTGTGAACACCTCTATTGTTCACAAAATGCCAAAGTTTTTGCTTCTTAAAAACTTAGAGGCCTCATTTTCACAGGTCCATCGACAGTCTTCTAAAGAGCACATTTGTGTATACAGTCTTCTCCTTCCTTTCCTATGCTTTCCCTTCTAAGTAGACTCAGAAAACTATTGACACCATTGAGAGCTATAAAAATTATCTGACCTTTGCCAAAACAATGAAACATCTACAACAAAATGGTGGCTATTTTCTATCCAACTGTGAGGCAAATATCTGGTTTTGCATGGTATTAAACAAATCACTCACTTTACAGTACATTTCTTTACAGTGTATGGTAACTTCTTGAGTTGAACTGATCAGTTACACTGTTTAATTCCATAATAAATCAATGAAAATGGACTTATTCTGGACTTGCCCTAGAATTCTCCTGTTCCCCTAATGTGTAATGGAAGTGGCCACAGCCATTGCCTGAAGTCTGCAAGGTTTGGGTGCAGCTCTGAAAAGCAGTAACTGATGAATACTGTGGGGACTACAGCACGAGAGCCAACTTCATCATACTCATGACAACCTACAGCCTTTCCTAAAATGTATGGGATTCAGCCAGCAGAGTCCCATACTATAGCGGTCAAGCATCACTGGAGCATACTGGTCATCTGGCTACTCTCTTTTTCTCTGAGGATGCTCTAATACTCAGTGCATATTCATCCACCATTCATCCATTTACCCTGTCTCCTCCTTGTAGACTGACTAGCTACCACAGAACAGTAAAATCCTCCAAAAGAGCAGAAAACCTTTAGGCCTCAAACTCAACTTATGGGAAAATATGTAGGCAAAGTCCTGAGGCACAGTGTCTGTAAAAGCATGTTCCATTTCACAGTGTTTGTTTTATGAAATCACACTGAGAAACACAATGTGTTCATTGGCTTAAACTCACTCCAAGTAGTCCCTATGAAAATTTGTTGGGTGATCAGACATCCAGTACTGTGTGTAGTTCAGTGGGTTTAATCACATGAAAGGAAAGGGAAAAAAAAAAATCAAGCAAGATGTGTATGAGCCTGAACTGAAATATGCTGGTTTTAGAAAACAAAGCATTGGTTTCAATGAAAAGCTACTGGTGTAAGTGAAGATATTATGCCTTGAAAGGAAATCTATTCACTTCCATAAAAATTTAGTGACTTGAGTATGCATGGATTGGTTCCACTATGGATGTATTTGATTCAGTGACACTGTATTAGTTTCAGGGCATATTTATCCACACAGTAAATGTGTATAGGTTAGGAGAATTAAAGAGGTGTGATGATGGCTGTCCTGAAGACTCTGATCTGAAATACAATTCCTTTTAAAATTGATTAAATTGGACTTAACAATGATACATTCAAAACCCCTAAATAAAGCCTATGGTTCTATATTATGTTGGACACATCAGCCCTTTTGTGTCACTGCTGTAAATTGATTCTTCCAGGTTTCTAAGGGCTGCAACCTTTCCTCTTCTCTCCAGAATGTAACTGTAGGCAATTTATGTTCATTCTCCATAAGGAAACTACCTTTCTTCTCCCATTTGAAAGGCTGAAAAATTCAGCTTGTCCAGTAGTCCAGGCAAACAGGAGTATAGTCTTGACTCTCTTTTTTACAGACTTTAAGTGGAGACTTAATGTTACACAAGCTGTCAGAGGGCAGAAGCAGTCCTATTAACCATAGAGCTGAGGACAGTAATCCTCAGACTAAAGTCCAGCAACATTCCATGACCCTGTTTCTTTCTGGCTGGTGCCAGGTGCTTCTTTATGGCAGTATTCAGCCTCCTTGAATCACTTGTCGGTGACCACCTAACTTCCTCCCATGAATAGATACAGAAACAGAAGGAGTTCTGGCTGTTTGAATAGGTCCTAAAATCAAAGAAGGTAGCAGACCCATGAAGCCATGCCTGTACATTTATTTTCTGTTTAAAACTTACATGCCACACTGAAATGCTTGCAGGCTCTTGCTGATGCATAAAAACTTAGATATGAACACCCCCTACGAACTACTTTTTCTCTGGTAAATAATAGTGTTTAATAAATGCACAATTAATTGAGAGGTGTTTCAGTTTCATCTGCTGTTGCACAATAGGACTCTGGCTACACTGCTGTTATAACTAATATTCTGTAGACACATTTGGAACCACTCAGGCTTCTGTGGCTGCTTATGTTATAAAGAGGCATCCTGAGTGATTCCAAAAGACCAAGTATTTGTTTTGATTTGTCTATAAAAGTGTATCTGTAACTTTATTACCTAGTTTGTCCTGCTGACTAACACAGCTACCCACTCACGCTATGGAACGTACATAATACAAAGGCTCTTAAGTGAAGTGCCTGTACTATATTTATAAGCAAAAACATCAATAAGCATTTGACTTAGAAGTTTTTACCATCCATTTTCCAGTATGACTCTGAATGATAAAACAGTCTGTGACTTCCCTCTTCGTCATACACAATAAAGCTCTGCTTACCATGAGATTTCTTCATGATGGGACCCTAACATTTCCCTACATCATCTCCTTTCTTCTAACACAGACAAATTAATGTTTTTCATAAGTCCTGATTAGTCTGTTGCAGTCTAATACAAGCAGTACCAAATATTTTCAAGGTAGACTAATAAATCCTGAATCTAGCCTTTCTGAATAAATTAATGATAAACACAATTCTGTGATCATTATCCATATCAGTCTGATGAGCCACAGTTTCCTCTTCTCACAGGAAATAATATTCTTACATTGACACAACCTATTTTTCAGTCATGTAATATATTAAAATTTTGTTGCAATTCCTAAGAAACATAATCCATTGTTTTCATCAGAACTCCAACTAATGTACCCTAAGATTTTATTTAAAGCCTGGAAAGCAGAAAATTAAGCAACAGAGGAATAATATGGTCCCATTGGAGAAAAAAAATGCAGATAAAATATCTACAATTTAAAGACAGTTATCATTCTGTGGTATAAAACTTCTTGCATCAGTTAGACACTTCCAGAATAATTTTTTTAAGGGCTATTTTCAGTATCACCTAGTAGGCCTTATAATCACAACTGCCATACATATAGGACTCCAAGATAATAAGAATTTTCCTCAGTAATGTTTTGCACAATATGGTTGGTTGTGCTTTATTTCTAAATTCTTTCTAAAGTCTAGAGGAAAAAAAAAATCTAATCTTTCTAAAATATAAAGATGGTTGGTTTGGCATATAGCAGAACTCTTCTTTTTCCTTCTATATTTTAGCCAGTTTCTACTATCTTTGTTTGATTATTTTATACTGTTATATTATCAAAATTAAAACACCCCATATGCTAGCTATAGTACAAGACTGCCTTTGCTCAAAGGCAATTAGAATTTATGGTCCCGCTTGTGCAAATATTTGTACACAGGACTAATGGCAGGACTTAAATAGTTCAGCTGATGCACCAAATTTCTCATGCATATGTCGATATTTGAAGAATAAGTGTTGGCAACAACCACTATTCTAAACATATAATCTGAACCAGGTGGTAGGAAGGCCTGTAAAGGACTCTGCATGAGGAAAGCCCTCTAGTCCTTCTTCCTCAGATGAATCTGATTGCACAGGAATGGATGCAAGATGCAGGACTTGAAGGACAATCAAATCTGACAGTTCAAGTTCTGCTGTTTCCATTTGGCTGAAGTCCTGTGCAGGTCAGAACATTTTGGATTCCCATGGCTATTTCCACAATCATACTCAGTCTTCAATAGTCACTTCAAGCATTTACTACATATATTTTACAATTCAGTCCATTTTCTGGATACACTTTTATGTCTCCTGCCTCTTGCCTTTTAACTGTCTGGCCATTCCATGGAGTAGACAGGCAAATATTTTAAAAATATAGCTGATGTTTTCTAAATTTTTCATCATGCTTAGTAGTATTTATTCAAAACACAAGCAAGGAATCTCATCCTAGGATGGGGCAGCTCACCTGACTGAATAATCCCTAACAAGTCCTAAGGCAGAGGATAAAAGGCAGCAAGAAATGCTTCAGAGCCCATCCCAAGTCCCTCTCCATCCCTGGGATTCATCTGCTATACAACTGCCAGAGGACCAAGTCCAAATACACTTGTATCCTGCCTTCAAAAAGGAAAAGGATCAGAGGAGTATGGTCCTTCAGGGCCTCCAACAGAAGCTATTTGCTGTCCCAGGTATTATGAGACCTCTCACCCTGATTTTATAAAATGGAGTTGATCTGTGTAGGATGACAGTGTTAACTATAGGATGAGGAAGGCACAAAATAAGTGAATCTCATGGGAGAGCTACTATTTGTTCTTAACGTGGAGCAAAGTCCCACTCTTGGTTATAAGTGCATGCACTTGCAATAATGCTACCGCTTGTCATATAGTAAATTCAGATTTACAGAGGTGTAAACAGGAGTAGACTTTGTTGCAGAATTTCTATGCAAGCTGAAAACAAGCCCTCTCAGAAGACATATTTCAATATCATGCCTTAGGTAGCAGCAAAATCACAGTCTTTATGTTTCTTTCATGCAGTATCAAGCTACCATGTATCATACATCTTTATATTTCCTTAGCTACTTCATAGCCTTAAAAGAACACTGGGTTGGGTGGTTGCACTCTGTTTTTTTCTATTTTATTTTACAAGAATATACATTTTTCAAGTCTAAATAAACAAAATGTATTCACCCCTTAATTGGCTTTTGTCAGGAGACATTCTTCTTTTCAGCTAAGAAAGATGTATTCTTTGATGTCTTCATTAAAAGACCTCACAATTTTATTTTTTTCTGAGAAATATATATATTAATGATATGGTAAGCTTTTGTCTTTCCCTTTGATTGTTCCATAATGCCAAAAATGCCACCTTAAATGTGTGTTATTTTAACAGGGTTTATGTTAAGCAACAAGGTAGATATATTTTCTTTAAATCTAAGTTTAAACAGTATGAAGAGCAGAGCCAGATGAAGTGAAGTATAATTGCTAAACAGGATTAAGTTTGCAATAGCTTCCTAAAAGTCTGCAAGAAAGCAGATACAAGAGCATACCCCTGTAGCAGAAATACATTTTATTTGTAGCTTCTACCCCAAACCTGCACTCTCCAAAGTGTCATTGTCACGAATCATTGTTAGCAAAACAATAACCTTAGTGGTCTTACATTATCTCTCTGTGCAAATTATGTATGTTTCATGTGACATTACTTACTTTCTCAACTAGCAAGTCTTTTCTGTCTGTTGGAAAGCCACCAGTGGTGATGTGCTATCAAAGTGAATTACTTTCTTACATGCCAGGAAATTAGGGCAATCCAGTGCCTTTCATCTAGCTCCTCTACACTGCCATCCTGCTCCCACAGGGTTTCCCATTCACTCTTCTCCTACTGACTTGTACAGGAGCCATTGCAAAGCAAGTAATTTCTCTGTGGCTTGAAAAAGGCATTTAAGGGTTGAAAAGAAGATGCATGTCTGTATGTCTGATTTGTTCCTGTACAGCCACTGAGCACTAGAACAAGGATTCCCATGCAGGCTTTGTGTAGGTGGGTAAAAAAAAAACCCAAACAAACATGATGAGGAAAACAAAGTAGGGAAAGGATGGGTTATGAGGCCCAACCTCCTGTAGCTGTAGGGTTCCTGTAAATATCATGAAACAGTTGTAGCCAGTGGTTCTTCTGCCCAGGACAGAAGATTCAAGTGTCAGACGGTGATGGGCTTTTTCATATGCTTTGCAATTCTCACAATTCCAAACACTTGGAATCTTATGGATGCTTTGGCTAGAAGGAGTTAGGCTGAAAGTAGTGTTTGAATGGAAACCAGCTTCCATCCCCTACTATAAAATATACTTTGACTATAAATTAGATATCTTCAAAACATGATATGTGCTAAAAAACCTGTGAATGAACAGCTAGGAGAATGCTCCAGTTCCCCATTGCCATATCATCTTCCTTCTCTTCCTCTCATTTCTATTTCTTTTCAGCCTATGCCAGCACTCTTCATT
Organism: Megaceryle maxima; assembly: GCA_024605025.1. Taxonomy (NCBI): domain Eukaryota; kingdom Metazoa; phylum Chordata; class Aves; order Coraciiformes; family Cerylidae; genus Megaceryle; species Megaceryle maxima. The sequence goes on from JANHGN010008163.1 coordinate 128,868, forward strand.
CCTCTCCCATAATCTGGTCACACCATGCACCCCTCACATATGCCCACATCCATGACAGTCTTCCTCTTTTGTAGCTATACACCTTCGTGCCTCCAATCTCTCTCTTCCATTCCACTCTCCCCATGGGTGCACCATGATATTGCTGCCCATTTTTTTCCTCGTTCCAGTCTTCTCTTTTTTTGAGCGACTTCCACCCCTCCCATGACCTCTGTATTGCTTGCTTGGGGGTTCACCTCAACTCCCAGACATCCCATTTCCTTTCCTAGACATTCCTACAAATTTGACCCTTTTCCTTATTTGTAGACCCAAGTTTGCCTCCCTCTGTACCCATCTATCTGAGCCCTCCAGTTCCTTAGATTCCTCCTTTTAGCCTTTTCATGCCCAGGCATTGTAAACAGAATTGAGGGGGTTTGCTTTCAATTATAATATGTCTGAAAAAAATCTCTATCCTGGAAGACACAGGGAGTGATTCAAGAGGGCTGATTTCTCTGAAGCATAGTTAGTCAGATCAGGCTGAAAAACAAGTTTACAATGAAGAGCTAGAGTCTATCATCTTAATTGTTGAGTTGCTGTTGTTAGTCCATAATACAGCAGGTAAAAGAGATGTAGGCAGGTATTCCATCATTTCATACCAACCAATGGGCACTTATCCACTAGATATCTCCAGGAGTACATTTATGCATGCAAAAAGTTCCTTTGAACACTCTACACTTGATGCACACATCTACAGTATACCTAAGTAAATCTGAATGGTATTCTCTCTGTTTATGTGTGCTGATGCAGCTTCTCAGGAAAAACTATGGGGTGCTCTTTATTGGAAGACCAACTCTTGTCTCTGTTTAACTCAGTTGCCCTACTGAATCTGAAATGGTCCTACTGACATCTAGGAACCATTAGATGAGGCTAGTGATGCCTATGCTCTCCAGAAAAATCAGGATTATGATCCCTCTGTGACCCCAAAACAGAAAGGATGAAGCAGTAAATTATGCTAATCTCCTCACTGTCAGGTGCCCATCTGTCTTTTTCTGTCATCTAGGGATCCATCCTCTTCAGAGCTAGCCCCAGGTGAACATCTTTAACAAACACCTGAAGCCAAACCCATCACAATGACTTTGTATCCCCCTCTCCAGAGTGAGTATAACTGAGGCACAAACAACAGGCTTCTCCACAGCTCATCCTCCCCAGAATGTAGAAGAACATCTAGCAACACAATGCATTTAATGGCATTCAATTGTATACAAAATTCAGTAATCTGAAAAGGGTCTCCCAGTCATTAGTGAGAATTAATGAGGTTCTATTGTAATAAAATCTTACTTCAAAATACAGAGTTTTACCGGAACATATGGGATTATAAAAGTAAATGTGCATCACACATAATCTTATGCCACATTATATAGCACATTTTTTAAAAGGGAACACCCACAGGTCTGAACAACTTTTATTTTTATGTAAATGCACTATGCACAGAAACGTGCTTACTTGTCACTTTGTTGTTGTATCCCCACAGTGCCAAAGGGAAGTACCATGTCTCACTTCACCTACCCTTTATCAGTCTACCTTTGTAAACACTCTTTACCATTCATAGGCTAAAGAATTCCTGGCATTGCAAAACTGTTTTCTATTTGCATCCATCTTCTGTGATATGCAGAAAGAACCCCCTGCAAGAGCTTTGTAACCCAATCCTCCTTGGGAATTCAATATGCTGTACAACTTACACCCAACTCTGCATGATTTTATTATCATAGCCATCATCTTTTTATTATGTCTTGGACTTGAAGAGTCCTGAAAGCAGATGTAACTCATGATGACCTGACTTCAGTGGGAGAATGAACCAGGTGGCTAATTGTCTCTAAAACAAATACACTGATAATTAGCAGGAGAGTACAAAGCAACAGAAGCCTAACCACCAACTTTTATTTAAGTTAAGCAAATGGGTGAGTAAATGATGCAGCTGCATCGTACTTTGACAAGTTAATAAGGGAACCATACTTCATCTATTCAGCTACAGTAGCCAAAGCATGCCCTCAGGACCTGGTATCAATGATTCTGAAATGGTAAACTTATAAAAAAAATGGAAAAAAATACCAGCACTAGTGCAGAAAATCTCTTCTACAACAGCTTCACTTTTTGATCAGGTCACTGCACTAGCATTTCACCCTGAATACCTAGGTTCAAACCTTGCCTTACGTCCCAAATGGAAATAACCATGGTGGCCTCATCTTGCTTTCCACTTGCCCATGTCATAAAAACAAGCACATTGGCATCCTCTGCTGAGGAGCAGTCTAGGAACAAATAGCAAAGGAGCTGCCAGTTAGGCTGTATTGCATTGGCAGTGCTGCACAGAGGAGCTTACTCGCTAATGGCTCACAGAGTAGCTGGCTTTAGCTTCCATTGCCAGTCCCCAATCTTTACAAGCACTAAACTTCAGCCCATTGATTCCATAAAAAGCAAACAAAGAAAATGAGTGGAGCTTGCTTCAAATGTATTAGCAACTTGGAGACTTTAATACTCTCCATGTTAAAACACAGATTGCTTTGTAAATAGTGACAAACAGCAGCCAAAAAAAGAGCACCCTATAAAATATCCAGTGCAAATAACTCCAAGGATGTTGACAAAGAGATGGAAAAACAAACATTTCCATGTAATTCCCATGATCCTTGTTACATTTGTGACACTGATTGGATAATTCAGGCTCTTCTTGGCTAGGAGGTAATTTTCTCACCTTTGTTGTCTTGCTTCATCATTTATCACTGATTATTCTTAAAAAAGGAATGCACACAACAGTGGTTATCTGGTCATTTGGAAGTGTTCTGATGTCCTAGAGAGAAGTGAGAAGGACCATTCACACAGTACTCCCAGGTAAGACTGAAAACTAATTTAAGCACATCTCTTTAGGGGAACCTCCCATGCAGGAGAGATTTTGTTCTGAAAGAGGACTAGAAAGCAGAACTAAACATAAAACAAGGGCCCAATACATCCGTGTTGTGCCAATCTCACCTGCTTCCTGCTTCTTCCCTGTATTGCAAGCAAAAATACAGAAAAATCCTACTATCAACACCCACCCCACCTCACCAAAGGTACTTGGCCCAAAAGTAGGTTTTGTCAAAGCCTATCAATCATACATCACTAACCTCTTCACAAATGAGCCTCCATAGGTTTACACTTGCATAATACCGGGTAAGACAGTGGTGAGATTAGCCTCTTCTCAGGGTCCAAAGTGAGCAAATCATAAAAATTAAACAGACAGCATAAATGGCGAAAAGTAGAATTTTCCACTAACATGTTTCTGGCTTCCCATTTTAATAGTCTAAGGAATTGTTATTAGAGTGATCAAAGGGAGAACTCACGAATGCGAGAAATGTGACAACTAAGCATCAAGCTAGTGTGGCAAAGTAGATTGCTTTCTTTCCATTTCCTGTTAAATACTGCTTTGGAACTTCATTTTGACGTAGATTTGACAAAACTCTCATTGAATTTCAGTTTCTGGTACAGAGGTCTGCAGAAAGAAAAAGAATAAAGGGAAAATGAAGAGACTGTCAGAACAATAGCTGTTTTAAAAATCAACAACAAGTCTGCTGAGGCTTTAGATTTGCAGAGTTTACTTTGACAAATAATAATAATAATAAAAATTGTTGGGGAAAATAACCTCTTTTCTACTCTTGTAGCCCCTTAAGACATTTGAATGTTCACTAAGCTTCAGGTACTTCTCTCTAAACTTACAATTAGCTATACTTTAGTAGTTGAAGTAAAGAGTTAATTAGATATTGTTCCTTTCAGTTCTTCTGTTAACAAAGGTTAAAGATATAGAAGTTAAGTTTTCTTTTTTTTTTTTTTCTTCCACAAAATCATCTACCATTTCATTGTCACTTTAAAAGATAGAAATCTAAACCCCTGCCAAGTTCAAAATAAGCTTAGCTTTTGTTATTTGCTCATTTAACTTTCTGGGAATACTAATACATACATGGAAGAATATCAGCTGTTCACCAGCTTTAAATATACCACTGTGATGTGAAGATATTTCCAGTTCCCTCAATATTTTCTACTTTACCATGGTAAAAATTAAACTATCATAATGTTCTCGGAACACAAGTTTACTGTGATTTGTCCAGAAAGCTGTGGCTCAGTATTGTCTGGCTTCCACTTAGCATGTGTTCTTTGCATTAGTTGTTTTGCTGAATAACTGGCATAGGGCCAGCAGTTTAGCCGCTTGGGATTTTTCTTCCATATAAGTTTTGAACTTCCTACTTATAAATTCTGTTCCCGTAGTTCTTTCCTGAGAGTCCAGGACATTTTTTCTATAAGAGGCATTTCAGGAGCAGGCTTCATGAATAAGGTGTGAAATGTGACCCTGTCTCTCAATTCAGTTGCTGAGTTCCAGCAGGCATTGAAAAGCGTGTGACTCCTTACATGGAGCCTTTTGGTACAGGCAGGTAGCATATATCACCAAGCACATGCCTCTGACTAGTTCAACAATACGATCAGAGTAAGTTTTGTTCACATGATTATTCAATTTGTGACTCCAGACAATAAAAAATTGATTTCAGAGCAAAAAGATCCATATATTCTCTCTTAGGACTACCTCTCAAAGTACTTGCAGGAAAGGCAGCAAAACTAAAGATTTCCTTTTAAAAATATAATTTCCTTGTAAAATAAACATTTATTTGCAGGGGAAAAATATAGATGTAATTAAAATCTTAACATTTTCTTTTAAGCTGCATGTTGATGATATTTCCTATATCAAAATGCACTGTAGACTTTTGCACACCAGCTGCACAATTACCCCTACAAGTTAGAATCAAAGTAAAGGTAATTTACTAAATGCTCCTTCTTTTTTTTTTTTTTTTTTCCCCTGGGACCTCTTCCTCATTTCATAAAGAACTTTGACTATTCTCAAACTAAGCCTGGACAGAAATTTTCTTCCTCTTCTAGTCACCTTTAGAATTGCAATGAATGCAATGTCATGCTGCAAATACTGAAGTTGCTAGTCACCACTTCCTTTTACCCAGATTATTTGGGTCTGTGGAGAACCATCATCCTCCTGGAGCATGAGATGCCATTAGCATTTCTATGTTCACCATGTAGAAATCACTGCAATACATTTCAGCTTCATTTTCATGTTCTAATGACTTAAAACCAAAACTAAATCAAGAGGGAAGGGAAGTTCTGAGTGGGCCTACTTATCAGTACCAAGGAAGCCACTTCCCCAAAATAAACCTATGGGTATAACCCCTGTCTTTCCTTCTCTCAGATGCTGAAAATGCCAAATATATACAAATAAACACATTTTCTTCTCAGGTACATCAGAGGCAAGCATTAGTAAATTCAACAGACGTCTGTATTCATGTTTTTCTAGTTTTAGAATGAGAACTGTGGTCGTGTTACTGATTCTGGACTTTCAGTGCAACACGGAAATGCAAAAGAGCCTGTTATTCTGTGGAACTTACTGCCACAGGATATTTTAGTGAAAATTTGATGCAGATTATGAAAAGAATAACATATTTCCTAAAGTAAGAAGACTTTTCACTTATATATATGATTCTAGGAATTACAAAAAAACCCCTCATATTCTAAAAATTGACTGCAGGAAATAATTTTTCCATTTGAGCTGATTGTTTTATAGATACTTACTAGTTTCTTTCACCCACAGACAACAGATAAGGCATTAGAGGAAACAGCACAATGTGATTCAGAATGCCTGTCCCTACATGAATGTCATGAAACATGCTGATATTGGTGCTTTTGACATTCCCCACATAGTTCAGAAATAATCAGCTTTGTTTACTTTTCCATGGCAATGCATACATACGCAGTTGTGCCCAAGTGTTCCCACTCACCAGCTGAGTGTGCACCCATAAATAAAACATTCCTTAGAGAGGTTATAGGTTTAGTCATATGAAAGATCACCAAGTTCCTTAGGAAAGTTTCCCATCGGGACTGGAAGTCTCCAGAGAAAATAGAAACCTGTAAAACATAACTTAAAGTCTTAAAGCTGATGATGTGTCAGTTGATAAATGGGAAGAGTGAATGATGGAGTGAGTGAATGAATAAGATGAAAGGATATAGCAGTTAAATGGACTTACCACAGTAGTTACAGTAGTTATTCATAGTTGTCTTATGTTGACTAGTTTATTTCTTAGCATGTCTTTCTGTGCTTCTGCCTCTTGAACAAAGTAGTGACAGGAACTAGAAGATGCAGAAGGCTTCTTTTACCAGTCTAAATAAACACCTGAGGAGGGGGTAAAGGACACAAAAATTTTCCTGTCTTTGTAATAGCCAAATGCCACCATATAGTTAGCAGCCTGTGACTTCTGAAAGGTGTACCCTGCCCCATCTTGCTCACTAGTCACTAGGATTAATCAGGGCTCCTCCTGCAATAATTGTCCTGCTTCCTCCACTTTTTCTTTCTCTTCTTCATTGCACTGGCGATAGTTTTAGAGCCACAGTGGGCTTTATGTGAATGCTGCAAATAGGCAGGAATTGCAAAACAAATTAAAGCAACCAACTATATTGTGTTCACTGAAAGTTTTGCAAAGAAATGGGCTAAGAGGAGCCAGGTAGTGTGGACAGGGAGAAGAGGATGTGGTACTGCAAGCTTACATTTAAGAGTACAGTATTTGCCAGTCTTCCTTAAAGGAGCTCCATCCCAAGAGCAGATCACTTTTCTTGCATCTGCTCACTAGAGAATCAAATGCAAAGACACAAATGACCAGAAATTAGAGCACTTCCTGCCCCAAAAAAAGTGTACTTACATTTATCCATACCTTTAAAGTGCTGTAAAAGAAGGTGTCTATCTTGTTTTCTTAACTAGTACTGGCTGTTGCAAAGAAAGAATCTTCTTACTTAGTCCATAATTTTCCTTACTATATTGTATTAGATGATTAAAGTTATTAAACATATGGGGAAAATCAGAGACAGGTTTTTTATCCCTTGCCTAATTTAACCATCCTTTTCCCACAAAATACTGGGCCTTTCCTTAGTTTTCCTCCCACATCTACAGAGGAGATTCCTATGAGGGGAAGAATTCACTTACTTTAAAAATAAATAAATAAATAAAAATTTAAAAATCCTTTGTTTGTCGTCTTTTAAACATACTGATTCTCATCCAGCCCAAAGTCTCTGGTGAAGTGATAATTAGGTGTTAAGAGTTAACCAGATAACCATCAGTCTCAAGGCAGCCATTAAACACCTAAGCAAGAGTGAAAGTATGAAAATGTGAGCTTCTCAGAAGCCTTAATGAATTTTGAAGTAATTTGAAACATTTGGAGTTACTGGCCTGTCTTTACAGCCCCATGCTGCTTGACACAGCCTGGTGTGCTTTAAAGGACTCACCCATTTAGAAGACTCAACGTTCATGATAAAAACATGATGCGTTTAAGCCCATAAACCTTACTATACCCTCTTCTTTACAGCAAGGATAACATACAGAGAAAATCCCTCTCCCTTATAACTGCAATTAATATAACTTCATTCTATCCAGGGGAGAATTTTTCAAATGTGCCTGACTTATTGCCTGGGAATCCTTGTGTTTTCAGAGGCGAAGATTTCATGTAAATTATTTTCTCAGTTGACTCGGAGTTCTTCAATACATCCTTCTTCCATCTGCTAAATTCACAGAAATATAAGACTTGCCATTACAAGATCCATAATGTGTTCAAAACAAAAAGAATTTGTAATCTAATAAATAGCTTTTTCATCCTCTTCCTTTCTGATGTCATTTTCACATTGATCTTTTTTTTTTTTTTTTGCAAAGATTCTGAGTTTTATTTATCTGATACCTGCGTGATATTCAAGACAAATTATATATATAGTGTTTAAGGTGATATGCCCCTAATTTCAAAAAGGTTTTTTTTCTTTGTCAGGATGCTTAAAAGTATCTGATAAATCATGATAATCACTATCATTAAAATAGGGTACTTGTCTTATAAATCATTTGACATAAAGCCTACCAGCTGCTATTGCAATGAGAATGCTCTAATGAAGTGGGTCATTGCAAAACACCATTTGAGTGTATTCCACTACTTTGATAAATATACAAACATAATACAGAATTTAATTTCAACAGTGAGTCAAATTCATCCTAAAGTAAGTCAGCTAGCATAACAAGAATGACACCAGTAATTAATGTGACTTACCTTTTTCTTTCCATTCCCTATCCCATTGGTTGAAAACACAGTTGATGCTAAAAACTGCCCATATGTGAAGCATTGCCCAGCTTATAACTATATCACTTTGGGAAAAAGCCTGGGAATCAACCTGTATAAGATGACTGGAAGTCTAAATACCTCTGTGGCTTCCTGATAAATTGACTTATGGTGATAGCACAGTCCTGAAAGTCATCTCAAGAGAGTGATGACAAGGCCAACTCAAATTATACAAAGGAACTCTTTCTAGTAACTGGGGCTTGCCAGCATGCAGGTAGGAGGTAGGGCATGTTTCTTCCTCCTGGATCATGATCCCACATCCATGAGGATGCTGTGTAACCATGATCCGGTATGCCATAGAGATTCCTAGATGTGCCATAAGCAGGAATTGTCAGGATCACTTTTTTTTTTTTTTTTTTTTCCTATTCAAAACCACCTTCATATCTGAACTAAGGCACCAGTGTATATGTGCCCTTCAGGTACTTCACATTACCATTACATTCATGAGTTTCAGGTAATTTTAGAGGGTGTTAGGCCCAGGTGATATTCCAGTGGCTACATTAAAAATGACCACATGGGAACCTTGATGAAGTGAGAATCGAAACTCCTGTTCACTTCAGGGGACAATGCTTAGTCTTCTAAGTTTGATGCCTCAGAACTAGTAAGACCAAGGTCATGAGCAGTAAGAAGTGGATTATGCTGGTGGCCAAAGATTTCCCTAGTATCATTTCAAGGAACCGACTTTTCAATGAGTAAAAATTATAAAGTATTGCAATACCTTCTCAAAGAAAGGCATACTAAGAATACAAGCATCTGTGAATATAAGGCTTCCAAACTGTTCTTCTTTTCCTATTGTCTCCTTATATTTGTAGGTCAGAGTCTGCCTGTTCCTCTAGAAATTGCAATGTTTCTTCCTGCCAACCTGCAAAATATTTTCCTCCAAGAGTTTTTGAATGATTATCCTCAGATGTTTCTTCATAAATGTTCTCAATAATCTGAACCAAATGCAGCTTGTCAGGACAAGTTATGGACACCTTTGCTTAGGTTTTCTCATTTCAAACTTAAAATTACTTCAAACTGTCCCCAGAAAAGGTATGTGAAATCAACAGACATGTGAACCTTTAAGCACACAATCCAGTATTTTAGATTCCTAATGTGATTAACAACAAGACAACTAATAAACACTTCCAGAGACACTCAAAAAACATACTATACACATTTATGTAGAAATTACCATAATAATATTATCACTAAAACAAATATGCACATATGAAAACATCTCAAAGTAAACATAACATTTGCACATAGTAAATACCCATATGTCTCAATAAACACCATTTTAAACTTTAATATGGCAAGTGTGTGGTTCCTTTAATTGAGGATGAAAAATTAAGAACAAGTCATTTACAGGGTGAATCCCGCCATTTTCAAAGTATGTGCAAAGCTGGCAGTGGGTAGAAAAGCTTGACACACCCTGCACACTTAGGCGGCATCGAGTCAGGGTCTGTAGTCAGTGCTCAGAGACTCAACATCAATTTAAAGTGCCATCAGAACTACAACATGAAAACATATGTTGTGGTCTGTGCTCTTGACACTGTGACTGTAATCCTTGGTTTTGTCTACCAGGAGGAATGTATGCTTTTCTTGTTTGGGCTAATGGCAAATGTCCCCCATGACATGTTATCTCTTCCATATTTTCTTTGCAGTAGTCACTGATGCACTATTATGTTCTCTTTCTCTGCATCCACTGGTAGTTATGGATAGCCTTGGTTGCAATACTAGCAAAGGAGTCAAGGAAAAGCAAAAAATTTGGAATGTATTCTGAAGAGAATGTATCCTGAAGAGAAGTTCTATAAATTGTTGTAATTTCCAAATTTTTGTTCATGTCACTTGGTTGTTGTGCTGAAGAATAGCCTTATAAAACTTTTAAATATTAAACACTGTTCCACAGGACTGAATTCTGCCTGTGGCTACAAACTTTAGAAACTCTTTGAGTTTTAATGATATGTTGGGAATAAGAAGGACATTGCCAGCCATGCAATATCTTTACTAACATTACCTCTCCTGGCCTCCTTTGGTTATATGCATTCTGTCATTCTAACATGTACATTTATAAACAGAAAATTGTTCTTCTCTCTGATCCTGGCTGCTGGTAATTCACCAATATGTTTTCCTTTTATTCTTTTACACTATTTTCAACCATAGTAGTTGTCTCAGAAGTTTCAGAGAGCTATAGTTTCAACATTTAAGTCTTCAGCAAAGACATAGGGCTTTTATAGTTTGATTTTGAGACACCAGACTGTATTTCCATCACCAACTATTAAACAAAATGAAAATATCACTTAACTTCTCAACCGAATCAGTATGTTATGGACATACTGATGAAGCATAAATATCAGAAAACTAAGATGACATAGAGTTGTTTTTCTGATCACAATTCTACTGTATGAAACAGAGACAAAATATCATATGTTTCTATCTGTTCCCTCTCCCTTTAAAACATAACATTGATGGCATTACACAATTTGTTAACATTAGGGTGAATTTAGTCAGGAGTCCTGAATACCCCAAAACAGCTTTTACAGATTCTAAAATGTGTCTGGTGCCTGGGATTTTCTTCAAATCCCTCCATGCAGAATGGAGACTGGGCAGCAAACTTTCTAATTGCTCCCATACACTCATAAACATCTGTAGCAAACCATAATTCTGCTGAATGCAGGAGCCACATTGCCATGAAATTTTGGTTATGAATGTTAGAGGAGCATGTGGCTCTGAATCCCAATGTTATGGATTTAGGGATCTCAAGCAGAAGCCAGCTCTCTAACTTGTTCAAGGGTTCAACACATCCTGAAAAACTCTTGGAAAGCAAAATATGTGCAGTGCAAAGGTCTGGCAACATTGCAGCAAAAAGAAGGTCAAGGTGAGGATGAAAAGCAGCACCCCTCGGAAAGGGAATGGTTAACCAGCCATAATAACAGAGGCAGGCAGATCCACCACTGCAACAAACAACAAATTATTAACACTAAGCAATTTAGCAGCTCAACTTAGAATAAGCAGCACATTGGGCACTGAGTACACAGTGGCAGACTGTCTATGACTCTCTGCTACCAGCCAGCCAGGAAATTTTATTTTTTGCCCTAAAAAGAGTTCTTTCAAAACTCCACTATGATAGTCCATTCTGTGCCCAGGAATAATTTTAGAAGGGATGAGTCCCAGACTTCCTTTTCACAGGTGCAAGGAAATGCATTTGCACCTCCAGCTACAGCTGCTGTTTCCAGGGGCTGAGCCACCCAGGCCAGCACCCTGGCTTCAGCAGAGCCGTAATACTGAATTTCTCCATTTTCCCGGCTGATTTGCACCACCATGAGCAGGTCTGCCCCTTCCAAATCCATTCCCCCTGAGGTGTACAATTGCAGCAGCTTATAGTCAATGAAACACACAGTCTAGATCCCAGGTTTTGAAAATTTGGTCACCTCAGGAACAGCTAATTGTACCAATGCAACACCATTTTTAAAAAGGGCACAGTTCTTGATCATACATCACACTGCAAAGCTTCTGTTCAACTAACTACACAATAGTTTGTAAACACTGAGGGAAATCCCTTAAAAGCTGTGTTTGTTTGACCAACACTGACTAAAATTAGAAAAATATTAAATGAAAGCAGCTGGTCAGCTACCAGCCACAATATTATCCCAACTTCCTTCACAGGAAGTATTATAATAACATTTTATTTGTTTTTTCCCCTGCTTGCTGCCACTGGGATGTAATATTTCTTTGATGTTGCTGATGGATCAAGAGCACTTCAGTTGGATTCAGGCTGCACTGCATGCTGACACCAAGATGTCCTTCATGGCCTGCATCATCTGGGTGTGTATGGAGGCACATACACACCCAGAGGCAGAGGAAGAAAACCAAAGACTGTTGACCAAAATCACCTACAAGTTTGTTCTTCATTTTGCTTCAGTATTTTGACCATAGCTCTGTAAATGTGAGAAAAACTGAAAATAAGATGATTCTCGACAGATCTTGGCTATGACGTCTCCAGGGTCACAGATACCGAACCATGAGAAACAGACCATTAAACACCTGGTAACTTTGTAAAAGCTATACCTGATATTTGGGCCTTGTGTGTGTCTGTGTTTGCTTGTTCTCCCTCCGTACAGGAGAGCAGGAAGTGCCTGCACATACACTTTGCACCTCTCCCCCAAAACTCAAGCTCTCTCCACTACCTCAGCCTTTCCTCTTCATGCTAAAGTCCAAGCAAAACTTGAACTCAGTGACATGAGCCCTCCACGCTGCCAAATCTCCCAGATGGCCCTGGACTTTGTCCACTGCCTCTGCTCAGAGGGGTTTGTGGTCCTGCTGCAGCTTACTGAAACTGATTTTGCCTGCTTGCTCTTTCATCCAGATCCTTGCAGAGGAGGAGAAGAGGCCCCAAACTCTTGGACTGTCCCCAGCCAGTTTTGCATATTCCTTCCCCCTCAAGGAGAGGTCTTTGTGTCTCTGCTGTCACGATGGTTTTAACACTGCATTTACATAATACCTTTTGAAATGGACCCTGAGGCCTGTTCAACACTAGAAAGTGTTTGTCAGTGGAGCTCTATCAGTAACCCTTCCTACTGTCACTGCCACTGTATCAGCAAAAGGACACTTCTTCTAGCACGGCTTTTGCCATCTCTCTTCATAAAATAAGCTGCATCAGCAAAAAACCTTTTCCTTTCCAGAATAAAAATCTTTATAACCTATGTTTATGCCAGTAATAGAAAATAGCATGCTTTTAATTGCCCTTTGTATCCTAGCAAAAGTTTCTGCTATAGGCATAGCTTTATACAACTACAGTTATGTTTTAACAACATCAGTTTAAGTATGCCAGGTATATTCAGTTCACAGGTTAGTGATAGCTCTTTTTCCTCAACACATGCATTAAAAAACAATATGGCTTTCATCCATCTTCAGTAACCAAGGGTTTGTGCATATGGAAGCCATATGGAGTGTAAGAGCTTGCCTATATCAGAAATTATAACAATATACAGTTATGTGGGAATTTAAACCACTGTAGTTGGACAGTATATTCCTCTATTTCCTCCACAAGGATGTGAATGTGTGTGTGCATGTGAATAAAATTAGTGAGTTTATCCATTTTTGCTTCTGTTGCTTTGAAAGCAGTTTACCTCAACTGGAAAAAAAAGTGTATACTTCTGAGAAAGAGTGTCCACATGGAGAGTCTTGGTGAAATAAATATAGCATTTTAACTGTATGAATATCATTTGTCATTAGCACAGACACGATTGGTTCTATATCAAAGTCCTATATCATATTTTCAAATATAGCTTCCTGTCACTGCCAGCATTTACATTTTAGCAATTTGCATTTCTTCTTGCAATTTAAAAAAAAAAAAAAAAAAAAAAAAAAAAGTGTTCAACTGAGATTTGAAAATGAGGAAAAGCAGCCAGGTGAAGGCAAGTAAGAGAGAAGGGGGAGGGTTGAAGGTGAAGGTGGAAGTGAAATAAACAACAAAATGTCAGGCTTGCTTGGAAGGGTTTGGTTTTTCCTCCAGCCAAACCTGGTACATCCAAGTTTGCACCAAGAGTCTAGGTTCAAGTGGCATCAATAATTCACTTTTAAAAGTACATACTTATTGATTTCAGGGTATAACATAATTAGGTCTCATATTACTCACATAGGCTGTGCAGTTCCTGCTGTAAACCTAGATATTATTCAGAAAATCAAAGTAATCTCTTGTGGGTATTAAAATAACAATACATTTGAGAAATGATTGCTACCATTTTTGAAAATGCATTAATGTTCATTATTTATGTAATATGCCATTTTAGAAGGGCCTGATTTTTTAAACTTCATTGTTAGTATAAAGAAATCTTCTGAGTTCTTGGAATCAAATGCAAGTTTCCTTTTTAGCATAGGATCATGAAGATAAATGTATCACTGTATGTTAAAAATACATTGCATATTTTATACATTTACGTATGTGGTGTTCTTCATGTTAAAACAAAACAAAACCAACCAAACAAAAAAACCCCAAACAACAATAACAAAACAAAACAAACAAACAAACAAACAAAAAAAAAAACCCCAACAACCAAACAAAAAAACCACTACCCCAAAAAAATAACCAACCCAGCCACATGCACAAAATCTCAGAGCACTTCAGAGAATGCACCCAGAAACAGAGCTATTGTTCAGGAAAAGCCAGATTAAACAAACATGCCTCTAGTCTTGACTTGAAGGCATTTATGGAATTAACATTCTGAGTCTCAGCTGGCACCACACTCCAAAGCTGGGGGCAGAACATGCAAAGCCTTTGGCACCTATGAGTTTCCATTGATATTCCTGTTACAGACAAAAGACCAGAATTTTACACTACTCCGAATCATTCCAGAACATCTGCATTAATGGAACCAAAAGTTTTAATCAGCATTCATGGCCTTAAGTTACATGGTGCTTTAGAGACTGTTGGAAATGCCTTGACACCACCAGGCAGCCAGTGAGTGACATGACCTTAATACAGAATTGATCTGGCTAGTCTGGGTTATTAATATTCAAGGGCAGATTAGTTCTCCGTACAGTGCAATTTGTAAAGATACCCATGATCAGGGATTTATGGAAACCTAGACTAAATGAGACTAAACAGTGGAATATTTCCACTTTTATCTGGGTTTGCAATGCTCCCAGTCCTTTGGAAGAAAGCCCTAGGATTTGTTCCTTTTTCATGCAATGTAACAGGTACAGAGGAGCCCATTCTGATTTTTAGCTCTGGCTGGTTTCACCATTATCTTTCATGCTACACGCTAATACAGGCTTTCACAATCACTCTAGTTCCTGAGACAGCCCTGTATCTGATGTAGTATACAGATAATTCAAGGAATAAAACAGCAAAGCACTGAGAAAAGCTCCAGTCCTTGACATAACCCGTTGTCACAAGAATGAGTCCACATCCACCATCAGGAGATGGTGCTACTCCCAGGTAACATATAATATGTGTGAAATATTGACACTTTGCTTATTCTGGTGCAGCCTAAGATCCTTCCCTAGCTATGATAGCATGGATCCTAAGTTGACAACACAAAATCCAGTAGAGATAAGTAGAAAGGACTGCAACTTTAAAGAAAAAAAAAAAAAAAATCAAAGGCACCATTACAGTGGTGCTTAATTAGTTATGAGCTAGAGGCATAGACAAGGGCCTGGTATCATGGAAGACATCAGAGTAGCTAACTCTCAGCCAATGGTGTAATGCTGTTACAAAAAAAAAAAAAAACCCAAAAAAACCCAGATCTCCTTCTGACATGTGTTAACCAGAACATCCTGTGTAAGACATGGGAAGAAATTGTCTCACTTCTCTTCAATGCTAGCAAGCTCGGCAGTACCTCTGTGTCAGCTGTCAGTGTCATACTTTATGAAAGATGTAGACAAACTGAAGAGACTGAAGAGAAGAGCAACAGGAACACTAAGATGTTTAGAAAATGCAATATAACAGGAATAGCTGTATTGGAAAGAAATCTGTGATAAACTATCACACTCTGGTATGGTATCGTATGGCATGGCATGAAGGAACCATTAAAGGCATGAGAAGAAGGAATTGGCAATTGGTTTATTTTTCAGCAGAGAATCCATGTGTATATATATACATACATATAGACAAGAAAAATTATCTGGCTCTGGAAGCTATGTGGAACCTTCAGCAAGGGAGGGATATTTTTAAGAATAAACATATTAGACATAATTGGGAATAGTCTAGATATACTTCCACCTTAGGCAAAGGAAGGAACTAGATCACTTCTGTGGTCCAATCGATTTTCCAGACTTCTTCATCATTGTACCCTTCCAGTTTTCCCATTATAGTCTTCTGTGTTGCAATCCATCCCAGTCAATTATTGTGTCAATTAATGTGGTTTTTACCACACCTGACCAGAGTACAAAGATTACTTCTGCATGACAAACTGCCTTCTTCTTTATATATCCCATCATCAATCTTGTCTCTCCCACAACAGCATATTTTGTGTTCAGTTTATAATCCACACTAATCCCAAAACTAATTCTCAAAAACTGATCCTTACCAGTTTTCCTGTGCTGTATTTGGTCACCTGATATACCTGCTTTGCTGTAACATTTTGTTTTTTCATCCATTTTTTCCAAATTATCTCGAATTTGTCAAAACAAATTTGAGTACTAATCCCGTCTTTCAGCACTATTGCAGTCCCTCCAGCTTTGTATCACCTGAAAATACTATAAGCATATATTTCCCATAAAGTTTATAATGTATGACATTGAAATAGATGAAAAAGGTAGCCCAGATCCCTGCATTTTGACAGGAAATCCTTCTCTTGATGACCTACATGTGGTCATCCAGCCAGATTTTGTGTTGCTGTATAAATTTTTCAACGAAACCATGTTTCCATGGCATTCTTACGGAATGTCCTATGAGATGGCATCAAAATCCCCATTAATTATTTATCATTATGCCTAAGACTAAGCAGCAAACAAGCTTCCAGGGTTACCCTAGAAATTATACAGCTAAGGTATAAACACAGTCTTTTCAGAGTACCTGTAAATTCACAGAAGTCTAAAAATACAGGACTACAGAATTCATCTTTGCTATTGACTTCACCATTCATCTCAAAGATTTTATACAGGTTTGTGTAATGGCCTGGAAAGACTCTTGCTGGGATGACTAGGGGATATTCCATGAAAATCTAGAGAAGTTGATCCTAAAGCCATACAGTGCAGTTTAAGGACTCTGTATTGTATTTGCTTTCTGGATTACTGTGGGTGGTTTAGCATCTGCATGGTACTTGTAGGCCAGCACCTGTCCTATTCCAGAGATGGTCAGGATCCATCAGCATTAGGGAAGTGTCTTACCAGCAGTAACAAATAGCAGTGATTAATTCAGACTTTGCTTTAGCTTTGCCTAGAGTCTAAGAAACAGACTCGCTTTTCATCTGTCTGCATTGCAGTTGACTCTAACAGGTACTGACAGCTGGCAAATGGCAAATAGCAATAAAGCCAAAATAATGTTCTGAAACGCAGTTGGTGAGGAGCACAGTGGTAGTAATAGTCAGTTCTGTGGCTAAGCACTGGACCGAGGTGGACAGGGAGGTTCCTGGAGCCAGGGAAACCGTGGGAAGAACAAAGAGACATGCCAGGAACTCTCTCAAGCAAAGCTCAGAAGCTGACATGGCTGGGGCAACTGTGGGAGATTTAAATGGCCCCCAGGGAGTGCAAGCAACCAGGAGCACTACAAACAGTGCAGGCAAACAGTGTGTGGCAGCTCAGCCTCAGCCAGGTCAGTCTGAGGGAGAGCATAACAGGGAGAGCTCTGCATCCTATTTGTAGGTCCACAGCCCAGGGAAGTGCTCTAGATCTCTGCCAAAATGGTGGACACCTGCCTAAGATCTAAAATCAGTGTTTCTAAGGAGAAAGCCCCTGAAAAGTCCATCTGATGTATCCACTCATAGACCTGGACAGGAAGGATACTCCAATACAAATGTTAGGTTGCAATGAGTGCCCTGACCCTTCTTCTGGTAACTACCTGTAAAAGGTGAGCACAGGCTGACATTCTGTTGCACCAGGCGGTTGAGTTGCAAGATACAGTCATAAGTCTGTGTAGCATCAAAAGAGTGGAGATGGAGATAGATAGGTGTTTTTAAAACCTTGTTCTTGTAGCGGACACCATTGAGAAAGAGGCACCTTGGACCCTGGTCACCCAAAACAAAGGACTCTGCTTCATCCTCCACCCTCTAACATCACCACCAAAACCAGATCATGAAGAGACATCCATAAGCAAGCACTGCATGGAGAAACTTCACCAGCAGCACATAGTGTACACCATAAAAAGAAATTGTGTGCTTGTAGTGGCTGACTCTCTGTTAAAGGGAGGTGAGGTGTCCATCTGCCATCCCTGACAGAAAGTCACAAGAGGTGTGCTGTCTCCCGGGAGCCAAGATCTGAAACATTGCCAAGAGGGTGCCAGAACTTGTCAAGAGCACCGACTACTATCTTCTGTTTCTCTTCCATGTGGACATAAATGCCACTGTGTGCCTGAACCTGAGCAGAATTAAGGAATACTATAAAGCAAGATGTAAGCCAGAAGGCCAGCTACCTCAAAGCTGTGTATGACTGTGGTGGATCCTCTCGCACCCCTCCAGGGAAACCCCCATACTTGATTAAGTATCTGAAATGCCTGTGCACCAACAGATGCAGCATGGGGAACAAACAGGAAGAACTAGAGATCTGGGTGCTGTCACAGCACCATGATCTCATTGCCATTACAGAGACATAGTGGGATAGCTCACATGACTGGAATGCTGTCGTGGACAGCTAAGTACTCTTTAGAAAGACACACCAGGAACTTGAGACGGTGGAGTTGCTCTTTATGTGAGAGAGCAATGGGAATGTGTCAAGCTCTGCCTAGGGTGGGATGACAAACGTGTTGAAAGCTTAAGGGTAAGAATTAAGGAGCAGGCTAATATGTGTGACACTGTTGTGGGTGTTTACTACAGGCCACCTGCTCAGGAAGTCAGTGAAGCCTTCTGTAGACAACTGGAAGTAGCCTCAAGATCATAGGCCCTGGTTCTCATGGGGGAATTCAACCACCCTGATATTTGCTTGAAAGGCTACACGGCAAGGCACATGCAGTCCAGGAGGTTTCTGCAAACAGGAATCATATCATCTGGCATTGACAAAACTGTTCTTTAAAGACACTCAGTTCTCAGAGTTTCAAAACATTTATTTCAGTATGCAACAGATGGCATAAAAAAGACTTCTTAATCCCTCTCCACCTTCCACCAAACCCCCCCCCCCACAACCCCCCAAAAAAAAACAACCACCCCCAACAAAAAAAAAAAAAACAAAAAAAAAAAAAAAAAAAAAACAAAAAAAAAAAAACCAAACAAAAAAACCCA
>JANHGN010008164.1:3949-20111 GCA_024605025.1 Megaceryle maxima
CCTCCAAAACATACTAAAAATTGGCTGCTAGACTGTATAAGTACAAACTCTAGTACCTCTACACACACACACACACACACACACACAAGCAACCTATGATATCAAAAGCATTTGAATTTTTAACAGGGACACAGCACTAACACTGATTACCCAGACACAGAGGACTGAGAAATTCATCAGTCAGGCAGCTAGCTGGGGACTTTCCCCTGCCTCATCTAACACCATGTGCATGGACTGGGAAAAGAGTCATATTTAGCACACCACAATTTACCTGCATGATTAACCATCGACGGTGGTTTTGGATGTCTAATCAGATTATACTCGGTTTATGTACAATTTCCTAAGCAGGCCGACTGATAGATTGATCAAGGGTAGATGGGATCTGACAGCAGAATATTATGGCAGAATTCTTCCAGTGATGGATGAGCCCACCTTGACACAAACTCCAAAGCTTCGCCTCTTAGTAATAAATCTCAGCATGAAGTCATCTGTCTCTGACCTGAAGCTCGAAATCAACGACTCAGGATACTGAAGTTTCATCGTCTTTATGAACATTTAAGTTGGCTCAATGGCATAAATACACACCTCCTGCATTCAATCTCTTTAATAGTGGCAGGCCTTATAATGTTGTTTTTATTTATATTTTTTCTGTTGTTTTATAAAAGGTAGCGACTCATAACTGATTTTCTCACCAGCCAAGGAGATCGCTGCTAATAGATTATATTCTGCATGATGCTTAATGAGCCATGATTGGGAAAGGAGATGGGAAATGGCACTTTGGATAGATTTAGCAAGGATTTGGTGGAGGTAATGTCACGACTCCACAAATAGCAGTAGGTTTTACATTGTGTCATAATTATGCAACAGGCACCTTAGGTAAAACCTTCAAAGTGCCTTGCTGGCTTGGGAACTTAACTTGTGTTTTCAAAAGCTAAAGTCAGATTCTGAAAAATGTTACTAGTTACTCAGAGGGATTTTTTCAAAGCAATGAGTGTGAGTAACTTTCCGTAGGAGATGATAGAATAGGCTTAAAAAAACAAAATGAAATTTCCCACCAAGCCCCTCCCAAAAATCCCCTGCATACTCTGGGACTCTAAAACTTGAAAGATCTTATTTCCTTGATTTTAAACTGCATTTTACACCAAGTATATGATGGTGCAATGTGGTGTTCACACCATCCAGAATTAATAATCTCATTTGCCTGGAACTTAATCCAAGGCCACTGATGATACCATGGCCCTGATTCTTCATGGTATTTAAGTACCTAATTTTTATCAATTTAAGCAGTAGGTCAAGGTTTAGTTCTTTTTGAGACTCCAAGTGCATGAGTCCTCAGATCATGTTTACACACACTCATAATGTAAAAATGTAAGGTTGTGCAAGAGAAGTCCTCTAAGCTCCCTGTGCTTGGTAGACATCCTAGGTACCCTCTGCAGCTCACTAAATTAATTGAGTAATGCTTTCAGGTGACCTACTGCAGACATTTTCATCTGATGGAGCCAGGAAATGCAGTAGTTAATAGACCATTTTGGAGTATTGCAAGATCACAGCAATCCCATATTTAAGGAGGTTAATATAATACTAATTGGGGCTTGGGTGAAGAGTTCATAAGACAGATGAACCCACCTGAATTTGAGAGTTTGAACAGCTAGATCCTTAACCCATATTCACCACTGCTTTGAGTGTTTTTGCTCTTTAACTATGAAGGAAAAGAAATATCAGGAGATTGCTGTAATTGTCAGCTTTTTCTGACTAACCTTCTTGACTACATCTTCTGGGTTCATGATGGCTGATAACATACCAATGTCATGGCCAATGAGAAAAATCAACTTGTAGGACCAAATTCACCTCCTGACTGACTCGGGTAGACCTAGCTGCACTCGGAGATTTTATTCCTGTTAATATCAAAGTCCAGAAACTGACAAAGCTGTATTATTGTCAACCCCTGTAGCGAGGCTGGGAAAGTAGGAATAACAGTTAAGTTAGACCTACGTGAATAATTCATAGGGAATAATTTATTTGATGAATTGACCTCTTTCTCCCCCCTATCCCCCCCGTTCATGGCCCTGTCCACAAGCAGCCTCTGATTTTCTCTCCTCCGTTGTTACTCAAATTGAAAATATCTGCTGAATAATTTCTGAGGATAATTCTTGTTCTGCAGATTTGTCCCTGAGCAGTTCGTTGTGAACATTTGGTATTTGAAACCCCAGTGCTAGCTAGACACACAGACCTCGTGGTGTTATTCCTGTCCTTTGCATAAAGGGGATGTATATTCAAAATTGTGGTTTCCACTCTGGCTACTGGTAGTTACGAGTCCTTTATGTAGTGTTAAGCTCTGCAAGGTGTGCATTTGATTGTAAGGTCCCACCTTTGATTCATGTGATAAAAATAATATGTATAATGAAAGGAAATCATGTTTTTCTTCAGGGATTTTCTTATAAACCTGCAGGTGCCTCCCAGTGAAATCCATGAGCTGCCTCACGAGCGCTCAGGAAAATCATGAATGAAGGTGAACAAATTCACATTTGAACAGCAAATATTTAGGCACTGCCTATATTGTTGTCCACAAGGTTCCTGCAAGTGGGAACCCTTCTGACCCAGAGCCAGACCCAGCAAACATGGAGGGACAATAGGCACGGGGGATGCAGCACAATCTGCAGGAAATGTACAGGACAAGGCAAGCAGCCCTGGCCACCCTCCCTAGCTCCCATCATCCCAGCCAGAAGTGCCACACATGGACCTCCACCCCACCTTCACAGCTCCCATTCCAGTTTCTGAAGGCTTCAGTGCTTATCTGCTCCTCAATTCCCTTTGAAGCATGACTGTTTGTGTACTTGCTCCGCTCATTAGGATCTGCACTCACGTAAGATGACTACAGGACTGCACATCAACTTTCAGAATCAGGAGGGGAAAAAAAGAAGGAGCAAGACAGAGTTAAAAGTTTCAGCCATAAAAGCTTTTGACACATCTTTCTATCTCTTTCCGTCCATGTAATCAATCTTCTAAGTTTCTAGGAGCAGCAGAGATTTTTAAAAACAGCTGTAATCTGTGGTCATTGATGGTGGAGTAGATTGTTTGCCAAACTATTACCATAACTGTCAACCGAAATCAGAAAAATAATCTCATTGTGCTGGACAGATGCCTTTCCTGCATTATTGATATAGTCACTCCAGAGTAATAGAGAAATATAAAGCATTGTTCTATTTACAAAAGGAGATTGGCCAAGTCCTTGAGAGTGAGCAGGAGGGACAGGCACTTAAAGGAAGTGAGATATAGTCAACTCAGTAAAAGTTATGTGTCAGGGTCATGTGGCCTCCATAGTCAGCAGTAGAATCTCAGTTTTCAATAGCTTTTCCTCTCCTTTCTCACTTTCAGATTTAGCTCCAGAGCTTAATCTCTAACTAAATGAGCTTTCCAGGGTTTAAACGCAGCACCACAGAATTTACCCAGTGTTTTCCCCTATACACCTCCCCTCTGGCTGCCAGCGTGACAGCCCCAAATGTATCTCTAGGATAGCTACATCACCAGAATATGCAAAACCACTGCACCTTCAACATGCTGCTCTTCGTAGCCAGGATAAATCAGGTCAACACTGCCTATTATAATACAATACAGGAGAATTCTGTTTGCTCGCCATCAAGATATCTCTGAAAGCACTTTTCAAAGCAATGTACTAAATATGAGCATTGCAGCAAATCTTTAGGCAGATGGAGCAGCCAGCCTGCATTTAGCCATTGCGCCCACAGAGTCTTTTGCTGTTACAAATGTTTGTATATAGAGAGGAGCCCAATTTTACATTGGAATCTGCTACAGTGAACCGATAACCCCAAGTTCCCCATTTATAGCACAAATGAATAAATATCTATATAGTGAGAGGACTGGAAGTGGGACTGAAGCTTCTATTTTCATTTGAACACCATGCAAGGGTCAGGTAGTGAAAGTCACAGTGAAAGTACCGTGATCAGCTGAGGACAGGCTCTGGGAGATACATGGT
The DNA here is from genome assembly GCA_024605025.1 of Megaceryle maxima. NCBI lineage: Eukaryota > Metazoa > Chordata > Aves > Coraciiformes > Cerylidae > Megaceryle > Megaceryle maxima. The sequence goes on from JANHGN010008164.1 coordinate 7,944, forward strand.
CCCCTGTCCTTTTTTTTTTAAGGTTTTTTAATTTTAAGATTGCCTCATTTCATTGCAGGGAAAAGTTTCTTTTCTCATCAGCATTTCAAAAACACAATATTGGAAGGGGTTTTTTTTGGAGCATGAATTATCTATAGAAATAGCCCTCCATTTAACTTGCAAAGAGAAATTAGCTTTTAAAATTACAGCAGTTTTTAGCTTATTCTTGTTCAAAAGCAAATATATGAGATGCTAGCCTCATTTTGGTAACAACAAAAGTACTTTTCGGCAGCTTAATGTTTTGAGGCAACACATGGCTTTTTACTTTCTTCCTTGCGACAAAAACATACAGATGTAATCTTTGTCTCAGCAGAAAAAGATGGAAATAAAATCAGTTCATCAAATTTGGTGTAATGAGAATTATTGACATACTGTAAAAATGATTTAACTAATAAGGACAAAATTTATTTTACTCCAGTTTTTAGTGAAACACCAGTGAAAGAGCCACTCTAGTGAAGCAAATGGATCCTCTGGTCTGAAGTGTGAAAATCAGCAGTACATGAAAAAAAGCAGGGCTAATTGAAGGACAAATTCCTCCTGGGTGACCACCAGTCAATCAATACCTTGGACCCATCACACTGACTGTAAAACATTTGTAGCTTTCAAATAAGAACAAATTATTGTGAGGAAAATGCCTGACTGCCTTCATGCAGAAGGACAAATGATCTGTGGTCAGGAAATGAATGCATAAAGTGTCCTTGACACTGCATTTGTCTTGACATACGCTCTTCTGCTCTGAAGTTGTTACACTCTGGTTACCAAGATGTTCTGAATCCATTAGCGCATGTTGTGGACAAGAGGTTTGACCCAATCCCTTGCCGCATTACACCACTAACTCACACCTATCTCCAGCATGCGTGAGCACACACAAAAGCAGAAGCCAAACCCAATCACGTTTTTAATTGAAAAGCATAAATTTGGCCTGCTAAATCTATTAATGATTGGTTTTAATTAGGAACCCAGCTGCTTCCTGAGATTCTGCAGTCTGGGTTTCAGAACTTTAGCCATACTGAAAATGAGTCTCAAGTGAGTTGCTTCGAGTCTTTCAGCTCAGCGCTTTTACAGACTTGTTGGAAAGGAGATGTTTTGAAAAGTTTCCACAGCATGCCCATCACCCCTCCTCTCAGTCCTTGGATGCTACTGTCTTGGAGAGGGTAAAACTAACCCTCCTTCTATTCAAGTGCTTCTTAAACCCAGATTAAGTTTGCCCCTCCTTATAAGGAGTAGTTTTCAGAGACACTCACATGGGACTAAATTAAAAGATGTTTCTGCTGCCCCAAACCATCCCTTCCCTAATGCAGAGAATGCAGTTAGTTAATCAGACTTCCCAGTAAGTAATATCACCACTACTTTCTTTTACCGAGTACCAGGATGAAACTTGTCAGGTTTAAGGATTCTGTACAGGGGCTTGGAAAAGCCAGGCAGGAAATGTCACCTTTTCTTGGAACACTTATTTAATCAGATCACACATTAATGAACTTCTGGGCACTTGGGCGTTCACTCTTTTCAGGCTTGCATTACCACTATTAGCCAGAGAAGCACTGGTTTTGGCTGATCCTTTTGTGGACCTGTGACAATTTGCAAAACGTTTTCAAGTCCAGGGTCAAAATACTTTGCCAGCTTCTCCTTTTCTTCCTGGAGGTGGGAGCCTGTGCTGCTCAGGGAGTCATTTTTGCACTTGCACATGAAGCTCAGTGGGAAAATGGAGAGGATTTGTCACTTGTGCATTTACAACTACAGAAGGCATCAGCCTTTCCCTAAAATTAACTTAACTGACAAAAACACACACTGAGTCAGTGACAGTACATGGTCACTAAGAGCAAGGCATCCTCCCAGGGAGCCAGGCAGAACCCACACAGCTAAAGCTTCTTCAAATACTACTTCATTTTTCATTAATGTTTCATTGATCATATGTCTACTCTTCCTCCATAACCCAGACAATATCTTAACAACCATTGTCCAGGTGGAAATGGCAGTCATGAGGTTAAATGAGCTATGTATATATCTTCTCCCACCTTCATAGTTTTCTCTTGGATTTTCTGCCTTACTTGCCTTTGTACTCCTTCATATGAAACTATCTTTTATATTGACACTATTTTTTTTTCTCTCAAACAATGCCAGTTTCAGAGGAGGATACCCACATAACTACCTAAGACTCCAGCCCATGAAAAACGTCTTAGAGAAAGAAGGAAGGAAAACAAAGTAAAGAGAGGTAGCAATGCATGTTATCAGAACACAGAAGCACTGGTTTCAACTGCATTCACCATTCCTCACAAACTGATGCTGGCTTTCCTCCTATTTGGATGCCCAGGATGAGTTCTCAGTATCATCCTCTAAATGGGGAGGAATTAGCTGTCTGATGGCCTTTTTCCATCAAACCAAGAGTTAAAAACTGGAATAGGTTATCTTTCTCTTCAGCTTCTCAGAAGAAAACTTTTCAAATAACTCAACTCTTGACCACATTAGTTTATTTTATTAATCAAGCTTTGATGCACTGATAATAAACACATCAGCAAAACTCTTGAGCATGCTCACTAATAATAAACAGAAAATTAAGCTCTCGACAGAGTTGGTCAGAAAATGGGAAATGCTTTCTACAAATTTTTTTTTTTTTTTATAAAGTATAAAACACAGACTTGAAATATTTTCATATATACTCTCTGCATTTCATCAAAGGAGAAATCTAGCCCCCTCCAACAGAGAGGAGACCTCTCAAAGTTCCCCACATAGAACAAGTTCACGCACAAAATGCAGACAGTCAGTCCTTGGACTTTGCAGAGTTTCCTTGAACAGATCTAAGGGCACAGATTTAAGATCTCTCAGTCTCACTTTTTTTATGATTATTTGATGTCTTGTGTTCTTCTCTGTTTCTGAGGTCATGGTATTGCATGAAATTCAGACTGCATTAAAATTCTCTAGTCTGCACATAGGAAAATGGAATCTTGAAATCTAAACATTAAATGAGAAAACCACAAGAAATTCTCTGCTGCCAACTAATTTTTTTTTATTATACAGACTCATTATATTCACACCAATCTTAAGCTTTTGGGTAGAAGGATATATGTTATGAGTTTTATATACTTCAGTATACTTTTGTAGAAATCTGAAGTCTGTATTTCTCTTTAAGGTATGACTTAATTTTTCAAAGTCCAGCCTAAAGTTTTCCAGTTGTAGGGTTTTTAAAATTTTATTTGGCATTTCAAATTCTTAATGAAGTAACAGGAAAAAAGAATACCCAGCAAGGATGCTGTTACCTCCTCTAATTTTTAAACTGTTTTATCTTTAAACCAGGGTATTTTGAAGATGATAAAAAGCAAATCAAGGAATGACTTCACCAGCTCTGGAGCAACTCCAGTGAAGTTGAGTGACACTCTTGTCTCTCTGGACTCAAACTTCTAACCTTTGCTTCCCAGGCCAATCTTAATTATCTGGGTGATGCAAGCCATCCCTCATTACAACACCGCATAGTTTTTGTACCTCTGCCATACCCTAAAATCTCAGATGCTCACTTCTGCAGTTGCTGCTGGAGAAACTTTGTACCCCAGTGTACCCAGCAATTTTGAAACAGGAATGAGGAAAACAGGGCATCCCAAGAACCCAAGTTAGGTCTTGAGTTCCAAGAGAAACAAAGCTCTGAGTTACAGCACAGATTATTAAATTTAAAGCCTTTGCAAGTTTTCTTATGCAGGGAGGGAAAGAGTTTGGACAGAGAAAGTTTTCACGTGCATCACTGGTGAGAAGTTTCCTAGTGACTTGCAGCTGGCTGAAAGCTCCTTTGCATAGGTATAAGCCCATGGCTGTGGGTGCCAACCTTATAAAAAGGGAGAGAGGGAGTGCCCTCCTCACATGTTTAGTCCTGTGCAGCTGAGTGATTCCCTCCTGCTAACACCTCACTTTCCCTCCTTCTCCCAAAGGGCTGCTCAGCCACACTATCTAAATCTTTTTTGTCTTGTTTACTAAGTCTTCCATCTGCTCACTCAGGGTTAAGAACCCTCGACTCAGGTATGATCCTCCGCCACGTGCTTTAGTTCCAGGGTTGACTCAAAAGTAGAAGAGTCCTTAAGCCTCAACAAGCAGTTTGAAAACTCAGTAAACAAGCTAGAAAAGAGAAACTCAAGATAAGAAGTCCAAGTATCTAGCCACACTGTCATGAAAAGTACTTTATATAATATATATTTACAAAGAGGATTTCAGTGACTTTGTGATGATTTATAGGATATGTGGTTTGTATTTTTTAATTCTCTCTGTCCCCTCCCCCCCCCCTTAGCAGTCAAAGCTGGGTTCATTATGGATCCATTTGTCCATGCTTAGCTCAATAATCTTCTCTGTTAAATAGTGAGAATCAGTATGCAGAATTGCTTGTTTTTCTCAAAGAGAACAAACGCCAAAGAAATTTAAGTAAATTCTTTTAAAAAATGTGTTTCTGCAACCTCACAATATAAATGTTCTGGAGGTATATTGGATATAAACTTACATAATCTTGGGTATATTTAAAAGTTTCCATGGAAACCATTTCTTTGTCAAAAGAACAACATTGCTCTGGGCTATCTGCAACCCACGCCTAGTAATGTCCAGCTCACATATGGGGACCCAGAGGTGACTCTGATGTAAGCAAAGGAATAATCTTGGCTGGTTTTGATTTCTTAACTAGTCCAGAAGGTGCAAAGTAACATTTTTTTATTATCCATACAGGGAGAAAATAACAGTGAAACAGTTCAGGTAAACTGACCCCTGGAAACATCCAAATGTCACCCACCTGCCTTCCCTTGCAGGGACCCTTCTGGTTATGCTCAGTGTTTCTGTAAGAGGGAATGAGCATGCAAGGTCTCAGTTCTCCTTAAACAAGGGTATTTGTTTGCATGTTGCAGGTTTTCCCTCCAGAATAAGCTGCTCTTCTAATAAATGCTGTTTTGACAGCAGCATTGCAGTTTGCCAGGAGCTGCTCCCAATGCAGTGTGCTTGTCTGTGCATCTGCAAAGGCGTCTTCAAAGTTGCAGCCCTAATTCTCACACCATTTCCTAGTCCCTTCTTTTACCGAATTTTCAAGGCAAAAGTGGATGGGGAAAGGAGAGAAAAAGTCCAGTCTGAGCTTCCTCCTGCCTCTGGAAACACTACAGTCTACAGGAGCTGTAAACTGTAGCTGGGTTTCTAGCTGACAGTTGCTGGGAGTCAACAGCAACCCATCTTATCCACTTCAGAAATGAGCCCTGGCTGATTGGACAAATATTTCCTATTTACCAGCTTCTCCCCCCCGCTCCTGGATAATTCTAGGGTTAATCCACTGCACCACCTCCTCAGCCCAGCCCCGTGATATTGACACTTAAGAAACACAGAGCTGTTTATATTTCATTGGAGAGCTCATACTATCAATTTTCACATTAGTGAGTCCAGCTATTGCTCTCTTCTATCGGGATCTATTGAGTGGTGGCAGTAGAGATATCCGCTGTAGTGAAGGAAAAAAAAATACTTAGCTGTCTGATGAAATGTTTTAAATGCATAGGGTTCACCTTGGGGTTGGCTGCTGCTCAGATTTTATCCATTAATAACACGCAGGGCTGCCACACTACTCTCCAGGGCTGATAGGAAAAATAGTACCACTTACAGATCCCCTGGTTTGCCTCGGGGAGAGTGCACCAAATGCAGCACATATCATACATTTCGGGGCTGAAATTTACTCCACAAGAAGAAAAAAAAAAAACCCAAACATTCTTTATATTAAAAAACAAAACCCAACCCTATTCCTGTAGCACAGACAAAGGGAAGTTGCCATGTAGCCCAGTAGTTTCAGACCTCAAGTGCTTTGCTTATGCTCTGAAATGCCTCTGGGCAAAACAGGGGTAAGATTTCAGTGTAAAGGGCCTTTTTTAGCTTACTGCTCTGCAGGTTGACATTTCACCCATCAGCGAGAAGAATCTGAATTGTTACATGGAGCCAAGCATGAAAGAGTAGACTCATAGCCAGCCATCATCTTTCCAGCAAGAGCCTTATTTATTTATATTTTCTTTTTTTTTTCCCTACCCTTGAAACAATTCACAGGAAAATGATCATCAGGATGAGAATGGTTAGCTGATTAGATTATTGTCGGCATTCGGTACAAGAACACAGCCAAGTGCTCAAGGGTAAGTATTATTTTCATCTGGTGATGAGGCTAAGAAAGGATTCTGCACCCAATTCCCTGTACATTAATGATCCTGAAGATATTTGGGTTGGGTTGCATTGTTTTCCTCTCTCTTTCAAAGTAAGCCACAGAGTTCTTTGCTGCCAGGAAGTGTTATTTAAGAATACAAGTTTCTTTTGTAAAGGCAAGGGCATAATTAGATGTTAAGAGCTGATTATTGTATTGTTCTCCACAGAGATTTGCAAAAAGAACTGCATTTGAAGAAAGAAGGGAAAGTATGTATTGTGCTTGGAAAGTGAGAGGTATCTGGCTTAAGTATTCTCCGTCTCCATAGCTGAAAACTTTTTACAAGTGATGAGAAGTAACCCAACTTTCTGTTGCACATTTGCTGCAGGCAGCCCATTGAGATAAAATACCTTCTGTGGGAAAAAGGCACAAGAGTCCCCACCTCAAATACAGAAAATTCTCCCCTCCCCTCTCCTCAAGCAGGGGTCACTTCCAACAGAAAACCATGATTTTATTCTAACTTTTTTTTTCTAGAGGAGCCTTTTGAAACAAGCTGAACTTATGCCTGCACACTGCTGGTTTCTGTTATTCCAGCCCCGGGGTGCTGTCGTACCTCATGCTTCCTCCCTTAGGCACTCAGAAAAGCAAGATGTTTCTACCACGAAACTCTCAGACAAACCTTTGTAAGCAATAAATCCTTCCGAGTGCAAGAGGACCCATCTAGCTCATCCAAACTCTAATACAGACACTTAATGTAAAATATACTGTAGGCATATATCCATGTTGCACCCAGAAGAGACCTGAACTGCAGATAGGTATCCACAAAGAACTTCTCTACCTACAGAGGATATATGCTTTCTAGTTGCCATCCCCAAAAAAAGTGTTAAAAATCAAGCTGACAAACCTTGTGCTTGTCTCTTGAGGCTCCTGACGCAGTCTCTAGCAGATTGGTCAGGGAGACAAACAACACAAACCTTCACCAGCTGGTGACCTCCATTGTTTTTTAAGCAGTGGCAGCCGTGAAGGGCTGACCAACTGTTTGGAGCATTCACGTTATTACTCCTCTCAGAAAGTGAGAAGTGCTTCAGCCTTCATACTTCCTGCAGCCACAGAGATATAACCTCCTCAGTCTTCATTAATATCTCATAGAAGATGGAGTTAATCTAAAATATACTTTTACAGTTCAAGTTCCTACCAGAAGAAAAAAAAAAAAAAACAAAACCAAACTAACCAACCAAACCAAACCAAAGACAAAACTGTGAGGCTACCAGTGCTTTAAAGTCTATTGTGATCATCTGGCCGACCAGCAGAACCTCAGCCCTCTGCTGACCTGTTTCAACTCTACTTATGGAGTCTCTACAAGTTTTGATAAGATAGGAAATGCTGCAGTTCCCAATGATTACAGCAACTGGACTAGTTTTTAGCAGTTCCCAAGGAATTTGCCCTCTGTAGTAAAGAAAATAGAGAAACTAGGATTAGATGTTGCAGCCTGATCACTGTATCCTCACCATCTTTCAAGGGTCCTCAAATTATCTCATTATTGAAGTTTTTAAGTCCCATTTTAAAGCTCCTTTGGTACTTTTTTCCTATTACTTCTATCAGAAGTTTGTTCCAAAACTTCACAGATGTCATGCTAAAAACGTTCCAGTCCTCAAAATATAGGATTGTATAAAAGAGAAACAATACCTCAATCTTAGTCTATTTGCTGTTGCTACATATAAACCATACTTGGTAGCACCTAAATATCTGCAGCTAAGCTACATGTATAAATACAAGGAGGAAAGCTGTAAGAGCACCTCAGGCAAAAAATAATTCTCATAGTCCAGAGTCACCCTTTTGTAGCCCTTTTCCCTGCCCCTGTTTTCCTCCATCAGACCACAGCTTCACCCAGAGAAAAGAAAAAATAAAAATCATTTTAAAAATTAACGCCTTATATACAAGAAGTAAATCAGTTTCACCTTTTATCATGTTTTGTCAAAAATGGACTTCTTCCTGGCCAGGCAACTTTTTGGAACCAAAGACTGAGCTGAGGCCACCCTTGATTTGGAGACAAGTGCTGCAGCCCATTTTTTAATCTGCAGTAACAGCCCTTACCTGTATCACAATTAACACACTCCATGTGCCAAACTGTAACGAACTTGCCTGTTCTCCCTGGACCTGCTTCCAGTCTGAGGTGAGAACTAATGAATTGTTGGGGCCACAGGAGGAAGACAAGGACGTGGAAGCAGAGGGGAAAGAATAAGAGTACAAACATCTGCATGTAGAGGACAAAGCTCCTCTCTCTCTCTTGCTCTCGCTCAGGTTATGCAGACGCTTTGTAAGGAATTGGCAACTGAGCCAACCCTTTCCTTGTAATCATTGTGTTTAGTTAGGACTGAACCCAAATGCAGTTTGTACAGGAGTTTGTTTGAACACATCCCTTCAGTTTATTGTTGTGGTTTGGGTTGGGTTTGGTTTGGCTTTTTTTTTTTTTTTCCTTTCCTTCTATGCATCTTCATCCTTCATGGTTGATTTAGATTATGATGTAAACTAACCGAACATGACACAGCTGCTCTCTTCAATAACTAAGGAGATGCCGGCTGCCACTCACCCCGGCGCTTTGGTGATTCACAGCAGGGCCTGTTGGGCTTATGGGGGCCCTCTTTTTTGGCATCTGTCTATACCATCCTCATGCAGTTTGCTGAAACAAAACCAATGATGTTAGCAGCATATGGGCAGCCAGAATAGGGGTCATTTACCTTATTTGCCAACAAAGTAAAGGACAAGGCCCAGTGGAACAGCAATATATTGAGAAGAGCTGGCAGCACAGCAGCAGAAGAGGAAACCGCAGGCAGGAAGGATCCCAGGAGTCACCTCTGCCCATACGTCCCTTTCCTGCGAAATGTGTATTTTCTGAAGTTTGTATGGACTACTTGATTCTAAGTTCTGTGAATTCTGATCAGCTGAGCTGCCTCTGCCAAACCCAGCTCATCTGGCCAAGGTGGACACCCTACCTCAGATGCAAAGGCTGACTCCAAACCTTGCTGAAAGCTGAGAAAGATTTTGTTGACAATCAAATTCGTGTAACAGCTAACAGAAAATAAATCATTTCCATCTGCATGCTCTTGGACTAATAAAGGCTTGGTCTGAAACAGGAGAAGCCAAAAACCTGTCAGGGATCCGATCTAATTGTATATCTAACCTGACCAGAAGTAAGAATAATTGGAAACCTCTCAAGTAGATTGTTCTTCTTAACTTACTGGGACAAGCCACACACCAACAGCTTGCACAGTCTGACTTATGCTAACAAAAGCAGTCTGGATAATTTTGGAGAAGACACTGAGCATTCAGACTACCAGATTAGCTTTTTCTGTTCATTGCCAGAAAAAAAAAAAAAATTAAAAAAAATTAGGCACTTTTTTCTTCTGACTAGTAAGTACCTCTAGGCATAAGGTTATGGTGCTGGGCATGTTTTAACATATAGGCTGTGCTGAAACAGAGAACTTGATGAAGGTGTTCAAGGGAGAAAAATATCTCTAAATAGAATGATGTCTGCAGAAGCCAGGGATGACAAATCTACTGGGATGTGAAAACATATGTATATGGCATTGTGAATTTAAAAGGTGCCCCACGTGGAAGACATAGCTCAAGCATTTACTATGACTCAGATTCGTGAAAAATGTCCCCTTGTTTGTTAGCAATTTTTGTCTGCAAAATTAAACTCAATTGTATGTGTATTCATAATAGGCAACTGTTTTCCAAAATTACCTCTCCTGTATCTCTTCAATGTTAAGTTTCCATCCTCTTTTCAAAGCATCTCTTCTAGTATCTGAGAACATATGTATTTTTATAAAACCTTTAATTTGAGGGGTTCACTCTTTGCTAAAATTGTCAAAAATTATAGGCTCAGAAAGTGTTATTTCTCCTTGATAATGTTACCAAAATCTTCACATTTAAAAAAGTATTTTGCTTTCTTGTGATTATTATAAAAATAATGTTAAAAGTGGAGAAATCTTACACAGGTTTATTTATATATAATCCCCTCAAAAATTATAATTGGACTTTTTAGTATGTTGTCAATTATATTGCATTGCCTTTCCTAAGAATGCATGTCTCAATCTATGACTATCTGGCTGTACCTTTAATTGAGTAAAATGTTTAACAAATACCTTGAGTGTGTTAAAAAAAAACCAACAAAAAACAACCAAACCAAATCAAACCAAACCAAAACAAGCAGAATTGTATCTATGTAGGAAAAGTTAAAATGCTGTCAATAAGAAAGCTGGCTTTTTTTTCCTTACAGTTGAAAGCTCCACTTTCTAACTTAGATGCATAAAGATTTTTTTTTCTTTTTTTTTTTTTTTTTCCTGTCAGCTTCAGTGCAGAGAAACATTAAAATTCATCTCACCCCAAACCTTTGTCGGGAAAAAAAGATGTTAAATATCAGCAAATGGATCTGATAAGCTGCAGACTATTTCTGCTGTCAGAGAATGACTGTAGGACAAAAACACATGTTCAGGATTTGACATCCCTTGGCATCTTGTAAATAGCCTGCATGAATCCACACCTAAAAACTGCCAACACAAGCAAAATTGTGCCCAAGTTTCTTGTAAGTTAAGCAAGCAAAGCAGAGACATGAAACGTGGTTGGATTGAATATAGAAACCTAAAGACCCTCAAAACTGACCTTGAGATCATTTCAGCGAAAGATCTTCTCTGCACTTTTGCAGCACCAGCCTGATTTCAAAAAGAGCTCGGCATTTGTGTGCACACGCGTGGCAGTGTGAGTGTGCAGGACTACGTAATAAACACTGGATTAGGGAAAATACCCAACAACTTTCCATAGAAGAAGGATAAGAAAAAAAGAACTGCTGAGTAATACAGAATAGACCCTTCTGGGTTTTTAAAAGGTTTCATTCCTTAGAAGAAATGTGAAGTAATCCCTTGGCCTGGATTTCTAACACTTCAACTCCTCCCTTTCACTGAAAGAAAACACTTTTTTTTGTGGTTTGTGATTCAAAGGAGATCTCTTCACTGTCTGGGTGACAGATTTTTTTTTTTTTCTGCTTTCTTTTTCCCCCTTTTCTGTAAAAAATGTTAAAAACAGGGGGAAAGGGATGTGTAGAAAGAGAAGGAGGGGATCTCTTTCAAAACCCCATTTCTTCTGATATAGCGTCAATGTTTGTACCACAGATGCAGGCAGAGAAGACTTCCTTTCTTTTACCCAATCCTCTCTTTTATTTTATTTTTTTTTCCCAATCTCTTGATGCTTTACAGAGATGTTGGTCTTCCTTTCTTAGATTCAGGTTTATCCACTGCCCAGTATATCAAAGCTTCTGGAACCAGCTGAGCAAACTGTTTTTTCTTGAAAGCCTGGGGACTGTCTCAGCATTTGAGGAGTCAGTATTTTAGGGACTAACAGCGTTGGTGATGGCATCTGCAGAAAACGAAATCCACAATGGCATGTGAGATGCCATAGCCAGGCTTATCTGAGTCACCTAACAGGGAGCACTTTCCAAACATTCCCTGGGTGAATCCAATTTTCAGGTCTCATTTATAGAGGATCAACATGTCTATTTTCCATGCTGGATTTAGTCCAGAGTTCAGGGCCAAAAAGGACCAGGAGGCTGGTCCCACCTCAGTGTGTCTGGGGCAGTGGTGCAAACACACATGGACACCAGGCTTCTTCCAACCTGAGAAGTGAAAAGGGAAACGGGATGGGGTCTGTGGAGCTGAGAAAGGTTACTGAGCAGTCAAGTGCTGTGTGCCAGGACATGGTTGGGCTGGGATCAGGAAGATGATTCTCTCCAAAGGACGTGGAACAGTTGGCAGCATGCCTCCTCCCCTCCTCTTCCTCTGAAGCATTCCTGGAGTCAGGATGCTGGCTTTAATGACTCAGTAGTCTGCTTGGCTGTGACAGATCTTGTATTTCTGGAGAAAATCAATATAAACATTTTCTTTTGTTTTTCTTTTTTTTTTTTTTTTTTTTAATTTACCCATTGTGGTGCCTCTCTTTTCCTTTGTTGC
>JANHGN010008164.1:21704-88086 GCA_024605025.1 Megaceryle maxima
AATTTTAAAATCTTTTTTTTTTTTTTTTTTTTTTTTTTTTTTCTTTTTTTTTTTTTTTTTTTTTTTTTTTTTTTTTTTTTTTTTTTGGCAGGCTCTGGAAAAGGCCTGTTTCCTGGCAGGAGAAAAAGCCAGCCTTGGCTTCAAGCAGCCACTGACAATTCCCAGCATATGGTAAGAGAGGGAGCTTCCGCCTGCCCCATCAGGTAAGTGCCATCTTCCTTACTACAGCAATGATCGATGTCACGCTTGGAGAGCGCTGGCTACTGGGAGAGGAGCCAAGCGGCCAACTGGCCATTACAAGGGAACAGGTCAGGGTGGACAAGGCCTCTGGGTGAGGAAGGCATGCTAGCATAAGCATGCAACCAGGAAATGTGGTGTCTTAATGCACTGTCATGTGCTTTGGGTTTTTGGCTCCACAGAGTTTGAAAGGCTTATTTTGCTTACACTAACACTTGGGTTTAAGTGCTTTTGAAAGGTGAACTGGAGATTTTTCAGCATATAGAGTGTTGCTCTATATGCCTTTCAGCATATAGAGTGTTGCTCGTGTACCATTCCCTCTCTTCTTTCCTTTTTCTTCCCCCTTTATGTTCTCTTCCAGCATTTCTTCATGCTATTTTTATAATGAGCTTTCCCTCTTTGCCCAGAAGAAGACTTGATCTCACATCCTTTCTGTCTCTGATCATTGATTCCCTGTTACTCTGGAGCAGTCCACCACAGAGGCAAGCACCAGGGCAGTTTCCTTAGATTAGCCCCAAATTTTGCCCTGTTGAGTCCTGGGGAATGATTCAGCCCCAGTTTGGCCTCAGGACCTCCATCCCCAACCCCATCTTGCACAGTGCTCTGCAGTATCACATGGAGGTTTGAAAACTTCAGAACTGCAAACTGAGGACTGCATGTAGCTGCAATGTGCCTGGCAAGGGGACATGGTCCTGTGCCATGATCCCACCCTCCCCAGAGGGTCTATGGGTCAGAAGACAAGGCAAAGAGCAGGCTCCAGCCTGTTTGGAATTTCCATGAGGTGGGCTCTGTCTCTGTCTCCGCTCTTCAGGCTCCCAGTGCAGATAAGCACCTTCAAAGCCCCACTGAGCCATTAAGACCAGGTCTTCAGCTATAAATCAAAGCAGCTCCATAACGCTTTTTTCCTCTCACCTGAGCCCTGACCTAGAGGGACCACATCTAGTGGAAAAAGGGTAATTCATTCTCCATGCTCGCTCAATCCATAGACGCTCGGCCAAGGATGCTGATTATTGCTAACCAGGGTGCTGTTTTTTATCATACTGGCAAGGCTAAGAGAGTCCTAACTCATTTCACATATAGCTCTGAATAGCCATTGCCTGGTAGAAAGTTTTGGTAAAGACCAAATTGAGCTGTTCTCCATTTATCCTAATGAGGACTGTGCACTTTGCAGCTCATTCTCCAACACAGAAATAAACTGTCAGTGGCTTCTCTTCTGGCACAGATTGATCTAATACAACTGCTTCAACGCACTCTGCTTGTACTGCCGGTTCCAGTGCACATTACTGTCATTTCCGATGCCCTAAAAGCTGCTGCCTTCTCCCTCCCATGCTTTTAAATGCCTTAAATGCTCTTAAAAAGTATGGTGACACTTTTACGGGTGATGGGGCAAGGGTCACAAGCTGAATCTTTGCATGCCAAGAGATGCAAACAACAGATTCCCATCTCTAAGAGGGAAGCAGGATCTGATTTCCTTTGTCATTAGGTTCCTTGTCTATGCCTCACAATTGTAGATAAACAAAAAGAAAGATGCAATTTATCTTAAATTAAATTAAAAGTTTTCTGATTGCCATATTAATAGGATAAAGGATAGCCCAGGCAACATCTCTGCCTGCCATGTGAAATCAAGCTGCAATAGGAAGTGTAATATAGGGTGTTAACTTTCTAGAATCTATTGTGCAACACTGAGCTGAGCCATAGCTTTGCCAGTCAGTGCCTGAGTGTCAGCAGTGACCAAAAGTACTACAGGGTGGTAAATGAGGACTAGAACCACGTCCATAAATTTCACCTAAAGTATTGGGTAGCAATGGGTGCAGGGAATGGCTGTATATAGCTGACCAGTAAAAAAATTAAAAACCCAAATACAACTAATTTACAAATGCCTGCATTCATGGTGAACAGATTTTGTGCCCCTGCACTTGAGATATATGGTTGTTCCTCCCACACAGGTATTTTAACATGTTGATCAAAAGCCAGAATATTAGTCTCAAAGGAAATGCTTCAATTTGGCGACTGCTTTAATCCCAGAAATCTGGCTAAAATGTCTGTTCTAGAAAGGCTACAGTATGCTATTAACTTCTTCTTTTCAGAATTTTAAAAAGTGAGTTACAAGTGTAAGGTATTTTTGTATTATTTGATTGTTTTATCTTACTTTATGATAGAAAAGTCAAAATGTTCTATAGCATGACAAGCAGCATATACTTCCATCCAGAAAAACAGGAAAGCTACTATAATGATGTTAAGTAACCTTCTGACTTTGAAGTAAACTAAATGAAATATTTCCAGAATTATATTTTAAATGTACTGCTAATACTATTGGCACAACAGGAAACATTTACTAGTAAACTGAAGAAAACAGGGTCAGTATTTAAAACAAAAAACCTCTATCACATCATGTTTCTACACAAAATGTCCCCTTCAGTTTAATTAACCACAGCTCCTGAGCACTGGTGAATGGATTTTCATGTTCAACAAGTTCTGTGGAGTTCAGCAAGAATGATTATTTCTTTTGAATAGTCATGCTTAAAGAATATTGCTGCCCATCATACGGTATTCATTACTGCTTGGTTTCGAAAGTCTGTCATCCACACAGGGAACAGGAATGATTCCATATGACTTAGGTGACAAATCATAAAACATAAAAAATGAATAGCTAACAGCTGTTGGGACTTTTCCTGCTGAAAACAGTTTCCTTTAAGTTAATATTTCCTCATGCTCCTAATTTTCCAGAAATGGCAATCCAGATGTTCCATCTGCAGAGTACAGGTATCTCCAATGTAACCAGAATCTATGGAGCAATCACCAAAGGGTTTCTCTGCTTTTCTCTTCTTCCTTTTTCCTTCTCTTTCCTTTCTGTTTTTGTTTTGTTTTATTATTTATTTTTTCTTTTTCTCAGCAAGAGTAAAACTTGATCATGGCCAGGTGTTTTCACTTCAGAGGCTCCAATGGTAACAACAACTCCAGTGCTTGGAAGCTAACAAATTTGTTGTGTCACAATTGATAATCAACTCTAGTAAAAGAATGTCCAAATCAATTGAGCTTTAGCAAGGGCAAACTGACTGGACACAGCCAGGCTCCCAGCAAAAGTAGGCCAAGCTTGATAAATTTGCCCTTATTATAGCTATTGATGTTTAAATTTCTTCAGGGATGTTGTTACATGGGTGCCTAGTGGTGACAGAGGTACGATGACCTCCTTCGATCCTTAATCTACACCTGTTAGTTGGCTCCCTAGTTGCTTGTGAGTATACTCAAGCTTAAAGGTTAACAAAAGAAAAACAGGCCAAGTTTACGCGACTGCAGCAACGGATCAATGCAGAGTAAATAACCTTCTCTGTCTTATTTCCCCAAGCATTATTGATCCGAGTTCTTTGTTCTTTGTCATGTTTCTGTCTTCTAATCCCAGGGGACACTAAACGATCGGCTCATATTGGACATGTTAACTGGCACATTATGACAGCTACCATTTTGTCACTCAATGTGGTGCTATATATAAAGAACCCTCAGTTCAGGGGTTTCTAAGCTGCTCTCTCTGAAACAAGCCTCAGATACTTGCTTTTTTCTTTCATCTTCCTTTGTTTGCTCACCCCTGCCCCTTAGGTATTTTATCTAGATGTCTGTAATAACGCTAAACTTTTTAAAAATTTTATTATTATTATTAATTGTCACTCCTAAAATTCCCCCATCCTTAAAGATGGACAATAACCTAACAGTTAAAAATAATAGACACTTTTGCAGCATTCAGCGCACGGCAGGAGTTTCAGGCAGCAGCAAATGCTGGTATCAATTCCGACCTGTCGGGGCTTGTTGTTTTTTATTTAGGAACAGGAGCCCTTTCCTTTCATTATCAAGGTTACATTTAAAGGATATTGTGCTTTCCTAAGTGTTCTCAATGGATTTCTATGGGATATTACAGATATCACTCTATCCATACTGAGTCCAAGCTCTGTCTTTCAGCTGGTGCAGATGCTCCAAGTGCCTTAACGGCTCTATAAACTTGCAGATTTGTGGTGGAAGTCTGTGTTCACTGGGAGACTATTGGATTTCTAACAAAATTAATTGGATTTCCTTCCTCATGAATGTTCCCTCTACATGCCTATCTCCAAATAAAGACTTGCCAATAATAACTCCTAGAATTATAAAGAAGAAAAAAAAAAGGAGGGGAAAAAAGAAAAGAAGGGAACTTGGAAGGCATGGCAACCTACTATTGCTTATTTAGCCTTCCTCACACTTTATCTAGGACACAGAAAAAGCCTATTCTAAAAGAAAAAGCTCTTCCCTCCTGTGCCAAAAAACTCCCTGCGAGGGATCCAATCACTGGAGTAAGTGTTGCGTGCCTTTCTGTCACAGCGATGGAAAGTCCGTCGTCTGAGTAGTATCATATGGATTTAAGACTCCAAAATTCATAAGGTATTTCTGGGTCTGTCTGCCACTTAATCGACAACATGATATGGATAGAGGGAGTAGGACTACAGTTCAAAACCAAAGAGAATTGATAGTCAGAAGGTAAATTCCTGCCTGTGTCTCTACGTATAGCATTTCACTATATTAGCCATCAATAATCACCAGGCAAATATACTCTGTCCAGTGGACAATAATACCATTATTACTTTCCTGACACAGAATCTTATCTTTCTGTAAGTCACAGCTGAGTCAATCTGTTCTTTGAACAGGTATTTTTGTTAATGTGAAGGAATCCAGGGAAAAAGGCTGCTGTATATTTCAATTGAATTTCAAGTTCCTTCACGTCTCCATAGCTGATAATTAAACCAACTGACCTGCTTCTGCATCGAAGCCTGCAGGAAATTAAGCAGATAATACTCATTAGGTAGATAGGCTTTTGGGGATAGTTTATTAAAAGAAAAAAGAAAGAGCCCCCAACCAAACAAATAACATTGAACTATGAATCTTGGAGCAGCCTCATCAGTTGACTCTGGGGTTCTCCTCTTTTTTTCCACTGATAGCAGCATTTGGAGGTGTTAACAGGAACTTTTGAAAAGGGAACCAAAAAAAAAGACATTTGAAGAATTTGTCCCAGTTAGGCTCAGTCATTCAAGCCTAAGACCCTACTCAAATATTTATTTTTAAAATAGAAATAGATGATTCCAATATTAGTCTTTCAGAGATGTCATACTCCCACTTCTCTTCCTTCTTTATTTCACTTCAAGACACTAAAATATTCTAAAACTACAACTGAAACATGGTGTAGTGCATATCTAGAGAAATCTCTCATGGTCTGAAATGGTTTTGTTTTCCTTTTTAATATGCTAAAAATGCATTCTTAAAAGATGAAACACTCATATTTTATTGACTTGCTGAAAAACTGAAAAATCCAGAGGTCAACTAGATTGAACAGTTAATTTATTCACTATGTGTCTTTCCAGATGTAATTACTCTGGGGCAAAGACCACAATATTTCAATGTGTTTAGAGTATGCCTAAAATGTCATAATAAAATCTAATTATTAATTAATCTGACATGTAAATGTGGGAGATATGTCGTATGTGGGCAAAATGTGTTATGCCAGTGAAATCTCTTATTCCATATTCCCAATCAGCGTGACAGTCTTTTATGTTATGGTCAAATATGAGAAGAATTAGCACATTGTCATCCCTAAACAGTTAGCTGTCTGCAGAATGGGCACATATATGTAGTCCATGTATCCACAAGAAATTTAAAGTTCACTGGAATAAAGTATTTCTTCTCCTAAGTGACTTCCACAGGTATTTTCTTTCACAAAAATGTCTTACCCCTGTCCTGTAGGTAACAAACAGCATCGACGATTTGCATTCATGTAATGCTGTTAGGAGGGTTTGAATTTCTATTTATTATTAAGCCAGTTCACCTCGTCCGCTCAGCAGGATGTTCTGCAAAGTGATCTCACTGATATGGTGACATCACTATGTTAAAAATAAGCCACAGTGGCATATGTGTGATGAAAAATAATATTATTCAAAAGATAATTATATTTCCACTGTGCAAAGCTCTCAGTGTGTTTGAAATGTGTACTTAAAGGACACAGCCCAAACACTCTGTTGTGGCAGAAAAGCTATATTTCACTATAATATTTTTATGTCGCTATAAAATACTATGTAAGAAACCCTCCCAAATGATGTCTTTTTTATTTATTCATTCAGCTTTTTCAGCTGTCAGCAAAGACATGCAGTCAAATTCCTTCAGATATGGAAGATGTTCAGTTTTCCCCATCCTGAATGCAGTCTCATTTCAGAGGACAGATTTCAGGTGAGGGACCTGGTCTGCCTCCCAATATTTAGAATTTCAGCTCTTCACTCCTTTTAGGTGCTAGATCAACACCTACCAAACTGATAGTTGTGGTGGCTATTTAAAGGATGTGGTGATGCGCAATCGAAGGGCAGTTTTTCTAAAGGTGTTTCAGTGGGAGATTTTGTTTCTTTTGTTTTCTAAACCTAGCCTTTGCTCATGTATTGCACTCCTATACTCCAACTATTACTAATTCTACAGTTTCATACCATTTGTGCTTTGATAGGACAGCTGTAATATTCTCAGAAATCTTCAGGGACTTAGCAGCCTGGATTCTTTCTTACAAAGGGACAAGTTTCCCAAACTGTGAAAAGTCTCATAAAACTGGCTAGTGGACTCAAGGCTAAGTGCTCAACTAAGTAAAGAATGGGGAAAAAATAATAAAATAATAAGAAATGTTGGTTCCTAAATCATACCAGCACGTTCAAAACATATCCATTGCTGTTTTAGGTAAATAGCTAGTGACAGACGTGTCAGCAGCTCTTAAACTTGTCAGGAAAGATAGCTTGTTTCTTCCCATTGAAGTCAACTGCGTTTGGTACTGTATAACATGCTTCTGATTTTCCTGGTTGAAACAGTGAGACATCATCACAGCCCTTAGCTGGGGTAGACTGATGGATGTTATTCCATCAAGTGTCATAGACTTAGGCTGATTTGCTCTAGCTGGAAAACTGATCCAGTGTCTAAGCTTTATAAACTGACAAACTTCTTTCTGGAGTGTGTATGCTTATGTATAGCTTGACTGACTCGGGATCTTGGAGATTATTGTGACATTATTACTAATATTCCTTCTTTCCCTTCTTCTTAAAATGGACATTTCCATAAATAAAGCTTTTATACTGTTCAGCAAATTTACCTCCTGCCCTCCCAGGCACGCCCTAACCTCTTCTAATAATACAAATGTTATCTTAGTCTAAAAAGTTATTCTTGTCCTTGATGTGTATTTTGTACTCTTGTCAAGGGCCAGAATGGAAAGAAATCAGGGGCAGTGTGAGGAAGGGTCAAACTGAGCATGAAAAGATTTCTTTGCCTTCATGTAACGTACAAATCAGGATTGTTAGAACAAACAGCCACCAACGAGCCACATTATTCATAACACTTCACAGTTTTCTCATGGAAGCCGACAAATGTGCATTGCTGAACATATTTTGTTAATTCATTGGGGGGTTTTTTTTGTTTGGTTTTTGGGTTTTTTTGGGGTTTTTTTGTTTTTTTTTTTTTGCTATGAATACAGCTGAATAATTTCAGAGCATTTTCCTGACAGTAATGAGTGGTGCTTTGTAGCTTCCCTAGGATGCACATTGCTACTGCTTTGCTCATTTTTATGTATGGGTAAACTAAGGCACAGAAGTGAAGGAACAGGTCAAGTGCAGAGCTATGGAATTAAAAGGAATCTTGATAATTTTCAATTACTACCCCATATTCTAACAAAACTTTGAAAACTCACGTTAATCTGGTTCCTCATTTATTGAAAGCATGGTATTTGGGGGAAGAATTCCTAGATTTAATTAAAACATGGCAAAGTATTTTTGTATTGCTTAATGAACCTTTAGATGCTAGAAACCTTTGGACCATTTGTTTGATCTTCATATTTAAACATGATTTTAACAGTAACAGTTCACCCATGGCACTAAGAGACATCAGTTGCAGAAAAACACACTAATATGGACCAGAGCTGAATTAAACTGTGTTGATGGAGATAACCAGTTGCATATGTTTTTAGTTAGCAGAAGCCAAATCAGATAACCACCATACAGAAACACTGGGCCTGATTTTTTAATTTTTTTTTCCCCCTGAGAAAAGACTGGATTGCAGCCTGATTCTTGGTTACTACCTTCATCTGTTTATACTCAGGAATCAGGAAAATGAAATTCTGGATAAAGTGAAAAGGTGACTGGAAAGGAAGAAAGAGCAAAGTACGTGAAGGGCAAAGACATAAACATTGGTGCCGTTCTCTTCGTGTTACTAGACAAGGACCTTCTATTGATTTCTTCAGGCATGCTTGCACTTCCTTCCTTCAGTGACTAATGATACGCCCTTTGGGTTATGATGACACTGCATTTCATAGGCCTGCAGGTCGAATACCTGATGTATTCTCTGCCTGGCTCCTACTTTAAGTCATTGTCCTACTTCAAGCCAGGCTCTTCTCAAATGTGAAGCAAATAAGAAAGGGAGATAATTTACATTGTGTACCCCAGGACAGCATAAAATGCAACTCTTCACATAGGCTCAAACATAGCTGGATATTACGCGAAGCCTCATTTCCAATCTGCGGCATAGCATCAAGTCTGCTGTCTTTAATGTTTTTCTCACAACAGTTTCCAGAACTCTGTTTCCTTCTGCAGGAGCCCCAAAGTGCATATGTGTTAGGCACACATTTCCTCGCCCACCTCTGCGTTGGAACACAGATTTGTTTTAACTTTGATTAACAATCCTCCACAAAATTTTAAAGAAAGAAGTGACTGATTCTTCTCTCACTTCCAGTAAATTAGGAATAATTCCCCTCTCCCTCCCACCCCTAGGCCACAGAGTTAACATAAATAATGTAAAACTGGTGAAAGTGACAGAAGAGTTAGGCTAAAAATGAAGCCTACTGCCTTCAACACAGAGAATATGGGGCGCAAATTATATCTTGGCCTATTTAATTGCCAGGCAAAATGTGGGACAAGAACTCTTGGTGGCTCCCAGTCACCAGCAATATGAAGCATTTGTTATAAGTAACCTATAATAGCTGCTCTGGCCAGCCCCCTTCTCATGTTCAAGAAGTAAAAACAGCAGGAGGTTTTCAAAAGTGTGAAGAAGAAGAAGTAAGCATCCGATTTTCATTTACTTTTAACAAAAGTTTGTCCTATCACGACCCTATGTGCCTTTGAACATATCAACCTATATTCCACCAGCAAACTAGCTTTTGCATAAGAACAATCTGAGCTTCCCCAGTAACCACCTGGAAGACCAGTAACACCACCAGTGAGAAAGTCAAAATAATGTAACCTTGAAATTACTGATTCTTTCTTAATATCCAACACTGTTTCTACCATCTGGGAAGAATGATACTTTTATGAAGCCAGGAATCTCAGCATTTCATGTGCAAAATTTAGGATGCCAATCAGGGTGGCTAAAGAGCTCATGTTTGTAACAAAATGTAGCTGTGAGGCTTTTTCTCGAGTGTCTTATGATGTAAATGGAAATTACTAGTCCAGAGACTGAATTTACAACTCTGATTTTAGATCTCTGGTCTCTCAGGAGACTACCGTGACATAAGAAAACCTTAAAGGGCATAGAAATACATTCCTAAAAGCGTAAAAAAAACACCGATATTGAGAAGCCTCCAGACTTCTTTCCACAATTTGCTATTCTTACAGAATATTTAGTACTGAAAACAGTTTGAATAAGTTCAGACACTCTGTCCCTGTCTCACCCTTATTTAAAGCTAAATCCTCCCCCAGAGAAGATAACCATTTATTAGCTGTAGTCTGGGGAGCTGTCTTTGGTTCAAAAGCAGGCTACAAGCATTTCTTTCTTGACCTGCATAGTATTTATGCTGTGGTTTTGCCACGTGTTGATAGGAAAGGCTGGTGCTTAAAGCTGTAAATTTAATCATTGCTCCAGTCACTAGTTAAGATGGTGCATGTTCCTTCTTTTCCCCATCTGCCCAGAACACACTCGCCAATGGGGCACTGGGTAAAAAAAAAAAGACTGCAAACTGAGCACTGTGCTCCCACTTGTTAGTGCAGGCAGAAGTATCAGCTTGGCTGGACACCACAAATTTTAGCCCCAGGGCAGATGGACTAGCCTAGATGGGGTCAGAAAGGGAGCAGGGGAACTTTCCAGACACTATTCTGGATGCTGAATAGGAAATTACACAGGCAGTTGAAACAGAGCACCTGCCCATGTCAAACTCCAGTTGCATCCCAGGCACTATTGGAATGAACAAAGTTATTTTAACTGGTGAGGAGTCATGTCCTAGACTGTGTTCCCTCCTGCCAGGAAGGCTGCTCATTGCACAGTTTAGTTGCTGGTGCTGCCACTTACAAGAACGGGAAGGTGACAACTGTTTTTGTTTGGGGCTTTTGTACCTTCACACAGCCAAATTTGACAAGGAGGAATATATTTCTTGACATTTAATGATAAAAAGTGGTCAAGCTAAGGCAGTGTCCACACCCGTAACATGTGATCCCACCAAAATACTTTGCCAGAGGCCAACAGAATGAAAATGCAAAAATCTGAAACCAGTATCTTAACTCTGTTGTTCCTGGAATTGTTTTTTTCTGCTTCACTCAGTTTCCTTTTGCTGCCACCATTAGGAGGTGCTGGATAGGTCCTTTAAACATGGTACTTCAATGCAGAAATATGTTGTGCCAGCTGATAGAGAAACAAGCTCACACATGGGGAATTCCCAAGTCAACTGTTATAGAAATATTACTCCAGAGCCAAAATTATGTGATCCTTCTTGGAACAGAAAGACCATGAGCTTTCCTCCAATAAGGATCTGGAAATCTATACCCTCTCTTAATAACCAACAGATTTCTCCAGTATCTACTGTGATTTTTTTTTAAGTGAAACATATGATAGAAATGGAAAGCTTAATCAAGTCATCAAGTCTCCTCAGCTTACTAATTATTCATTCTTTATTTTCTTCTTCTGTGCTTTGCCTGACAATTTAACATGGCAGAGATGTACATTGGGGAGGGTTTTTTTTTTTCCATCTAGCTCTTAAAACACTTTTTCCTATATAGACACATGGAATAAAATCAGAAAGAAAGAATATCAGCCCTATGACAACAATGAAGAATGGCTGGGCAGAAGATATGACTCTTTAAAATGAGCAGGATTACCATGTTACAGTTGATGAATTACTAGGGATTTTAATTGTAAAATTCTGTCTGCTATTGCCACATTTCACAGAGTAGTATCAGGAGCTATTTTATCTATTTGTAATTTTATTTCTTTACCAAGTGCCTGATCATGAGAAACAATAACTGTCAGCAGTATAAATTCCCACAGGACTTTGAAGATTTACTCTAACTACAGACCTGTCCAGTATCGCTCAGGATCAGTCTCTACCTGTCCCAGTCTGAGATATAATGTTGCTGTAGACTGTAACTGTTTACAGAATTTGGAGCCTTCAATAGATCAGTGTATGAAATCATTCCTCTTCTTCCACAGTAGTTTGTAAAGTTTCCAGAGAGCTTTCCAGGCTTTCTGGATGAAAACCACTATATAAATGCAAGATGCCATTATTATTTATTGTTTCAGTTTGACAGAAAGATGGAGGGTTTCATTTTGACTTTATATTTCCATCTCCTCTCCACTTTGCCTTGTTTCATAACTTTGACACGCAGAATTTTCCTTTGTATTCCTTCCAAGCTGTTAAGGAGAGGTTGGAAATGCTGCAGCCACAAATAAGAGTTAAATTAGAACAATTTTTAATTATTATTTGTGTGCTCATCACATAGGCTACTAAAGGTCCTAAGATTCTGTGTCCTGTATTTGAGAGGAGCTGGTTCAAGGTATTCCAAAATAGAGCGAGAAACATATTTGTGACCAATTCAAACCTTAAAAACAGGGAAGCTTCTTTCACTGTTTTACATTCCTGCTTATCTTGGCCCTTAGAAATACTATTTTATATTTTTTTGAAACATGTTTCTTGGGTATGCTTTGTAGCAGATAATTTTCACTGCACACAGCTCTAATGAGGGGTAGATGATGGGAAAGCCAGACAGCGGGACATTACCTGCTATTAATGTGCATACCACAGAGTTTAGCCATGGTTTGTATATATCTGAAAGGTAGGATATTGACCCCATTATTTTTTCTTACTCCTCTCACAAATAATTTTTTTCCCTTATCTTACAGCATTTCGTGATGGGGAATGCTATTAGATAATTACACTATGCAATATTTCTTCGATATTTAATTTCATAAGCTCTAATAAGGGAAGTGTTAGTTGCTTCTGCCTTGAAGAAGACACAACTTTGTTTACCATTGGAAAAACTTGCTGTTCAGTGGGGCTGTTCTGCTTGGCCAGTTGAAGTAGAGTTTCACTTCACTGTCATTTAAAAAAAAAAACTTTAGAAGAACAGTGGATGAGAGACTCAGCTCTCATCCCATTACCATCTTTATTTAATCTAGAATGCCTCTGAGAGAGACTCCCTTATCTCCAAGTTGTGCAAACACAACACTGCACATTGATACAAGATCTATTGTGAACCATATAGAAAAACTGCTGGTGAGTGGAATCCTAAGTATGTGAATTCAGCAGGTAAAACAGGACTGAAAATAATGATCAGAGCATATGGTTGTGTCCCAGACACTGAAGGAGAAGACAATGGCTTCTGCAGTGCACAGAGATGAGAACAGCACAGAACTAGTTTGATGGATACCATAACTGCATTAATGCCATGAATATCTTTAAAACAAAAAAAAATTAAAGAAGGCATGTGCTAACTTATTATGGTGCCACGTAATCTCCCAAATGCTGAAGTACTGATGTGGATATTTTGTTGTTATTTTAATCATAATTACTCTAGTGTCAAATGAGATTGTAATGAGAAGTGGAGCTGTTACAGAAAGTTCAGCATTTTTGGAACTTCTGTGAGATAGTGTCAAATAACAAGTTTGTCTCCCCATGTTTTTCCCACTTTTGCAGCTGCCTCTTCATTTCCTGGTTTGGAGATTGACTCAGAAAAGATGACATTAAGCATTAAAATTAGCTGAAAAATAAAGGGTGGAGATGTGAAAAATGTTAGGGACTTTGCATTCTATTTTTCAGGAGCTTTCAAACTTTTTCACCATTTCTTAATAGTCTTAATACAAGTTGTTCCAGCTACTTTTAGAAGACATTTCAGAACATGAGTCCTAGATACCACAGACAAGAAGCCTAATGACTTGGGGCACAAACCAACTGAAAATTAATTCCAAATGTTCCAGATGTGTCTGATAAGGCAGAACATGGTGTTTCAACAGTAGTATTTTTTTGTAACAGCCATTGAGAACAATATAGAGGCTGAGATTGTGTACATTGTGGACTGAAGTTGTATGAACATAACTGTAGGGTTGAAATATTTTAGACTCATTTTTCAGCATATTTGTGTGCTGATGTTTGCTCAGTATGTGTTTGATGTGGGCTATAAGGCCACTTTCCCTTCAAGAGTACACTGAGATGGTTTCATTTCATGACCATTCATAGTTATTATACTTGTAAATCACAGCCTATACTCATCCTTGCAGATCAAAAAGGGAGTAATTTCTAGCTCACAGGAGATTACTTATGCTACCTGTCTTCTAGATCTACTCTATGACCTGAAAAGTGCATTTAAAGTTATATTTGGCCTTTTTTGCTGAGAAATTATATTTCTGTTTGACTTTACCATAAGCCAAACAGGATGCCCTGTGCTCTTGGATAAAGCAGTGAAAGCTCTAAGTTTTGATCATTTTTGAATACTTAAATGAAGCACCTTAGTTCAGAGACCTAACTGACCTGGTTGAGGGACAAAACCATCTCTGAAGACCACTGTGGGAATTCCATTAATTCTGGGGATATATTCCTCTTTCTCCATTAGCCCAGAGGATCCTGGGCTAAAAGATTCCCATCCACTTCAGCCCACCGCCTCAGGTTACATTAAATGAATTCAGACCTCAGATGAGCAGTCTCAATAAGGGGAAAAAATAATATTAATGAAATCAAACCCATACACTAATATGTCAGTAAAGCAGCAAAGAAATAAAGGGGGGAGGGGGAAGGGATATTTGTCTCAGTATCTCTAGGATGGGAAGTGCAGCTCATTGAGTATTTCCATCCTCCAACTGCTCCCTCTGCTGCCTGTAAGACAGTTAGAGGGCAGCCGGGAAAGCTGCGTGGTCTCTGTATGGCCACCCAGGTGGGCTCTGCATCCCTCTTCCTCTCTCTGCTCCCAGCATTAGAGATTCCGACAGTTACTAGATAAAGTTAAAGACTCATGTAGTGATCTTCACACTAATTGGACTGTAATGTATAGCCTCGGTCAAGCAAATCTCTCCCAGCACTCCTCTCCACAGACGGCAATCAAGCCATTTACAGAAGATGCATCGGCTGCTGGGACCCTGGAGTAACCTTAAACTGCACTGGCCTTTTAGCAGAAAACACAATTAATTTTGATACTGAAGGGCAATTAGGACTGGGGTTAAAATAAAAAATCTTCTGAACAGAGAATGTCAAAGACTGGGAAGGAAACTATTTCCCTTGTACACAGTATGTTAAAGGTCTGTAAGCACAGCAACTGTCAGCTCACTTTAATTCAGATCATTTTGTAACATCCTCCACCACCCCAGTCCAACAGAACAAATATAAATTCAGATTAATAAGCATCATGCTCGAACCCCACTAAGACTGATTGCCATTTTCTTTAAGTCTTTGCTGCCAGAATGAGCACAGCTTCTTGTTCTCGCTGGGGAAACCTGCTTTATATCCCAGAATTTAGTGAAACAACCAAATGCATTTATTTTGTTCTGTTTCATTTCCAAAAGAAAATGGTCTCCCAGCTGACACTCTGCAGATCACAACTCAGGCAAATATGTCAGCAACTTGTAGAATCATTTTGGTTGGAAGAGATCTTTAATATCATCAAGTCCAACCATTAACCCAGCACTGCCAGGTCACCACTAAACCATGTCCCTCAGCACCGCATCTACAAGGTTTTTAAATCCCTCCAGGAATGGGAACTCCACCGCTTCCCAGGGCTGACTGTTCCAGTGCTTTACAAGTCTTTCTGTGAAGAAAAAAATTTTTTTTTTTTAATATCTACCATAAACCTCACCTGGCACAACTTGAGGCCATTTCCTCTTGTCCTATTACTAAAAACAATAAACTTCTCTTTAGAAGCACAGATGTTCACAGTAATACATATCTACATGCACCCACATGACCTGACAGATATGCAAGGCAGCCAAAACTTCAGCCTCACCTGTGCAAACTGCTTAGGTCCATGTCACTCTCCATAACTCAACCAAATGCATCAGATTTCTTGGGGGGGGGGAAAGCCCACAACCAAGAGCAATCAACCAAACACGCACCTGAAGTCTCCTTGAATGCCACTGGCACAACTCAAGCACCAGGAAAGCCACGCTAGCACAGAAAGAGGGGAAATATTAACAGTGAAAATTGTAACCTCATTTTCTTTAATGACTAGAAATAAAATCATATGGAATAGTATGTGAAATATTGATCCAGCAACATTTAATGGGCAAATATTGCAGTGAGAAAAATCAGTAATTGTTAGTGAAGATATTTTGGGGGACAAATTTTGAGTGAAGCCAGTCATTTTCTCAAGCTGTACATGAATATTTGTTAGTGACACTCCAACAAAATGGGGGAAGCTTAAATTAAAATAATCTAAAAAGAGAAAACAACACAACCAAACTTTTCATCAATGTATAAGAAAGCAATGATAAAAATCTTAAGAGGAGTTTAACCCCAGATGGTACCCTGGAGGAAAAGTCAGCACAACCCTTGCAGAGTCCATTCCATCATGGCCAGTGACTCCCAAATCTGATCTTAGCTGGTGTTTTGTTCTTTTTTGAATGCAAACTAACCCTGCTAGCCTGAGAAAATGGAATTTATCTGTCCAGGAGAGAAATGTATAAGGAGAAGTCCATGATAGCAGGGAAGAAGCTGTAAAGATGCTGCAAAGATGCTGCAGTCTTTCCCACAGATGAATTCACAAAAAAAATTAGGCCAGATGAGTTGCTGTCCTTCCCCCCTACACTGCCACTGACAGCCCTATCAGCAAATGAGACTATTTCAGTTAAAATGAAAGAGAAGAAATGTTAGCCAGGGGCTTGCCTTCAAAAGTCTCTTCCTGCTTTGGTCCAGGACTGCTCACATCCAACAGCTTTCTGGGCTTGGTAGAGGACTTTCTTTCCTCCCTGACCTCCAGGGAGCTAACAGATGTCTGATACGAAGGGGTTCACCAAGATAGTCTTGCTGAGGTTCATTACATTTGGGTTCAATTCATGTTGCTGTCAGTGGATAATGGCCAGAGTCTGTTTATATGTGAAATAGCTTTTTAAGAGTTTGTCAGAGAGCCCAAAGCTCACGTCAAGTGTTTTTATGCAGCTTGAACAAATCTCAGTCTTCAATACCAAGGGAATATTTCCAGGTATGCAAGCACATAGTGGCTGGAAAGACATGGGGGAGGGTGAAAAGAAATCTTTATGTAGCTAGGAAAAAAAAAATCAAGATGCTATTTCCCTTGATGCTATTGAAGAAACTCATTTTTCTTTGTCTTTCCAGGTTCCCTTTTCCATTTACAGGATTCTTCAGTCTGCAGTGAACTGTTTACACATCTGAATCTGAGGCAGCCATCCCACAAGCTGTACTTCGGAAACCACTAACTGATGTTAGATTTACACAGTGGGTAGTTTTTACATATGTTTTTCTTAAAAGCAGCATCCTAGGGGAATCTCTTGGTGGCAAAAATGGCACAAGAAGCACTAGCAGCCAATAGAGCATCTGAGGAACTCACTGGGTTAAATCTGTTGTTTTCAGGGATTAATTCAATCTGTTTCATCAGCCTATTTAAGTTCCAGGACTCCATTCCCACCAGCTATGAGGAAGGGTAAGGAGCCCAGAGTAAACTCATTTGGGCCTTTTAAGTACAACATGATTCAGATTTGTGTGCAGCCTCTGTCATGGGTTGTGCACAGCCCACTGCCAGAATCCATGTCACCCTCTCAATCTTGTGCTAGAGGGGGCAGGTGGACAAGATAACTTAATAGCTCTTATTCATTTGGAATTTCTCTGGTTATGGGGTAGGTCACCTTGTTCAGTGAGAGAAGGAAAGCATTTAAATCTTCAGTCCAAACTCAAGCTCCAATGTAAGCAAGTTTCACAGCAGCTCAACTTATATTTCTTCTCTCGTTATCTTGCAATTTCTTGAGGTATCCCTTTACATAAGGGTGATGCAAGGGCTTCAGCAGCAATGAAAAAAAATAATAATCCACCATGTTCATAGAAATGACATAAAAGTGAAAATTCTCATGAGGTTACTTGGGTGAGGGACAAGGGCAGGTTTAGTCTCTGCAAAGCATGTGGCTGTATAATGGAACCAGAATTATCATAGATTCCCATGTCCACACAGATGAGGACATCCCACCCAATCCTGCACAGTACTGATGTCCCAACCTGTACAAAATAAAGAAAACTGCTAGATTGTTGGGCCAGTCCAGGTTGCTTAAGTCTGAAAGCTGGTAAAGTCTCCCTGTATATATTATCATTCCCTTTTCTAGAAAAATATAGAATTCAAAATATGAGACTGGATGAGAGCACAAATAAACATCTACATCTGAAAATAGCTATCAAACCCTATAGAGATATCAATAAATTCTCTAACCATCTGAATCTGAAATCCTGCCATGCTTCTGCCCAGCAGTTTTTCACCCTGAAGCACACTATTTAAATGTTATGGTTCTTGTTTGGTGCAGGTTTTTTTTGGTTGGTTGGTTTTTTTTATTTTTTTTTTTGTTTGTTTGTTTCTTTGTTTTCAGTTTGGTTTTCTTCACAAGCCTTCCTATTGCACTATCTAGTTGTTCTAGTTGCCAAAATAGACAAAAAAGTCAAAAACTCTCCCAGATTTTTGAAGCTTTAATGGAATCAATTTAGCTTCAAAAAAATTCTAATCATAAAAAAATGTGACAGACACAGAAAATCCTAATGTATTTTTTCTGTAAAAATTCAGAATTGTCAGTTTTGCACAAAATTCATTAATAAACAATACTTCTGTCATACTTTTCATCCAAAGAAGGGAAATCACCTAAAAACTCTATTTCATTAACCTTTACAGCCCCCTTGTGAGCTTGGCATTATTATCTCCATTTCACAAATGGGCACATTGAAACACAATGAGTTTAAGTGGCT
This sequence comes from Megaceryle maxima, assembly GCA_024605025.1. Lineage (NCBI taxonomy): Eukaryota > Metazoa > Chordata > Aves > Coraciiformes > Cerylidae > Megaceryle > Megaceryle maxima. The sequence continues at coordinate 40,111 of JANHGN010008164.1, forward strand.
TCCTTACAAGTAAAACTACATAGCAGGTCAATGGCAGAGCTTGGAATAGATCCCAAATCTCTTGGGCCTTGGTCCCATGCTTTAAGTGCTACAAACCTTCCCTTCTTAAACTGGGTGAAGATTCAGATCATTCTTTTTTATTTTATTGAACCTAAGCTGCTCACATCCAGGATAAAACTCCAAAAAGCTTCTACAAAACTGCTCTGCAATTTGAGCATCTAAAGGAGTGTCTAAGAAGGAGAAACAGGCTCTTTCATTTTGTTTAAGAGCTGTACACAAATGTCTCTGGTGGAAAATAAGGAGTCTTTAAGAATGATGTGTGACTTCTAGTGATGGAGCCTGGGTTAGCAAGGGTATTTATTTTTCCCTTCATTAAGAAACAACTTATCATTCCAGTAAAGGAGCTGTTAATGAGTTTGTTCACACTCGCTGAGAAATGACTGCAGGATACTCCTCAGAGAACTTACTCTGAATGCATACATAAACCAACCAGAGCTCTAGGTACAACCAGCAACCTGCAGAGAGGAAGTGCTTTCGGGTTTTTTGCCTTTCCATCTGCTTGCTTTGTTTTTCCTTCTCCAGTTCAGTTCAACAGATCTGGGAGGAAAACAACTGATTTTGAGCACGCAGTTTGGATTGCACGTCCCTGAACTGCCACTGGACTTGCACAAGGGGCATAGCATCAGCTTGAAATCACCAGTTGGGTGCCTCACGGGGAGTAGGGGAAGAAAAACATGGTCTGTCTCCAGCCCAAATAATTTGCTGCCCACTTCATTAGAAGACAGATGTGCATATCTGCCACTGCACCTTGTGTCCCCTGATCCATGATATGGGATAGCTGCACCCATGAGAGCGCCAGTTAGGTCACGTTCTAACAACACATATGGGGATACATCCCCTCTCTGACAGAAGAAGGGAACAGTAGAGATGTTTTCTGCACATGGTTTCAGTGCAGCCTCAGGCTGCTGTCTAGGAGCCAGCACAGTCCTATACTGGGAAAAGTCTGTTTTCTAACACTGGGGCATCTCATTCTCCTAGCACCATTTCAGACGCATTTTTGACATTGATTGGAGTTTTTGAACATGGGTTAGCACATAGACTGCACAATGCTAAAAGAGAATTACCAAGCAAAGAAGGCAGCTTGCCCACCCTTTGGTCAGGTCAGAGGTGATCCTCAGATTGCTGCTCTTGTCTTCAGAGTGTTTCCCACAAAACTGGATGTCTGTCTGTGCTATATATATATGAATATATATAATCTCTCCTCACCATCCACCTATTGTCCTCCTGTTCTTTTTGTCAGCTGTTTTGAAAAGTATTTCCGATTCAGCAGTATGAATAATTGTTAGGGGTTCTTGTTTGTTTGAAAAAAATATGGATAACAAATGACAGTATTTGCTCTTCAGACTACAGCCCTACCCCAAAAATGGGCCCACCCTGACCTCCAAAATGAAATCAGTAACTTCACTCCTCTTCATTTCCTCATCCTGTCTCTAAACGCAGAGGAAGTGGGTTCAACCTTTTGCACATAATCTGACACACGGCACGCAGGGCCGGAAGGCAGAAAGTCATTTCAACAAAAGGCCAGAGTTCTGAGTTTGGTAAATTCAGGAAGGAGAGAGATAGGAAATGACAGTAATGTCGCCAATAGACTAAGAGGATCCTGGCACCAGCTGGGATGTGAAATATGAGGTTGTCTCAAACAGGGATTGAGTAAAAAAAAAAACTTCATCTCACTTTGAAACATGTGACAACCAAAACATTTACCAAAACACATTTGGAGAGAGGATAGGAAGACATTCTTTCTTTAGGGAAGCTAGCCTCAAACAAAAGCATCTTGTTTAATATTCAAGGGCAGGATAGCCAGAGGACTCACCCTGCCACATGGCATGATCCTAGGATAAGTTGTTGTCATGGTTTAACATCTCCTGGCAACTAAACACCTCAAATACCATCACCATGTCACACACTATGAAATGATTAAAAAACCAACCAAACAAAAAAATATATAAAAGCAACTGAGAAAACTCTACCTCTTCCCCAGATGCCAACTTTTCCTGCTCCAGCCACACTGAAGCAAGCTGAAAAGAGGTGCCCCCAAGTTAGGCCAACCCTCCCCTTATATAGGGGACTCAGTATGGTATGGAATATCCCATTGGCTGGCTCAGTTGTTTATCCTGTCAGTGGCCCCTCCCAGCTGCAGCCCATCCTAACTGATTGGGCCAGCAGCTGTTTGTGATAATTAACCTGAACCAAACCCAGGACACTTGTCCTATCTGTACCTCACCCTCAGCCAGTTAAAGGCCCTATGGTCACATTGCTTAGCACCAATGTATGCTTAGCACCCAGTCATATGAATAAGCAGTGATGTTTCACTAGAGTGCCTTATGCTGTCTAGAAATATATCTATGTAACCTCTCTTACCCGTGACTGGAAACCTCAAGCATAACACCCTTTTCTTTCAATCACCCCGTGATGTACTGAAATGCGGCTCTGCACTTCACAGAGACACAAGAAGCCCATGCTCACAAGGGAAGTCTCTGAGCAGTCAGAGCACTACTGGCCAGGTCCTACAGTCCCTGTGCCATGCAGCCAAAGGGCACAAAGCAGAAGGAAAATTTTGGAGACATGATGTGGAAAAGGGCAATCCTCAGAAATGTCTCCTAGTTGCCTGTGAACAAACCCCACAGTCTGACTGGCCACTCACATCAGCAAGGTCTGCAGAAGTGGCTAGTGGCTTGCAGCAGAGCCAGCCTCTCCTGTGGTGTCTCCTGACATTTCTTCCAGTTCGAGCTGGAAATAGCACAATATCCCTTGCTAACTACTTTGGCAGCTCCTTGACTGAATCAGGAAGTTCAGAGGTAGATTGCAAGGAAGAGAAAAAAATTGAAACTAACAGAAACAAACCCTGGGATCCAGATATCTTGCTGTTTTGTTACTTTGGGGTTTTTTTTTTGTTGTTTTTTTGGTTTTCCTGAGGCTTAAAAAATTGATGGATATGAGCTTGATTTGTTTTGCCAGTAAAGGGTTAAAGTTCTCACTTTCACAGAAGTAGTTGTATGTACTATTAAAGGCAATGACAGTTTTGTTATTAGCACCAATGAAACACAATCCAGCTCTTCGTCACCCATCTACCTCCCAATAATCCCATAGATCCTGAGAGAATATACGTTCCTTTTGACTGTTACGTGTTTTGCTACATTGTCCTTGGACCCCATCTGTGTCCTCTACCTGAATTAAAATGAACTCTCCTTTCTTTATCCTCCCCCTGACTTCATTCCCACTGACCCTCTATTCAGCTGATCTCATTTAAGACTGAATGTATTTTATTTCTTTTACGACTTTGTCTTCTGCAAGAAACTCCCAGTCCTTCCAACCTCATGCCACGTGTGACATTCTGTCCCCATCAAAAATCAGATCATTCCTTCAGAATAAGAACTGGCATCAGGTCAAAGTCCTGAAGATGAAAGGAAGGGTTAAGTTTACTTTCAATATGGGAGGAGGGTTTGGAAATAAATGTCGAGGTTAAAAAGTCCAGATGGTAATTCAACTGTATCCCTGCTATAAACATGATTTGATTTATGGGAGCCACTAATGGTATCTCAGTTTAGATCGGGATGGCTTTGCTTTCTCTCATCTGTAGCTTGAAATTCATCAGATTTTTTTTCACTCCCACCATGAATCTTTCACTACAAAGAGATACTCCTATCAAGAATTTGGAAGTTCTTTAAACCCAGCAATTGATAAACGTTAACAATCCTAATCCATGCAAATTACTGTCTGATGCCTTTATTTATAATACCGAGCGGATGTGCTTATTCAGAGCAGTCTAAAAGAGCTTTGACAAGTTCAGTCTTACAGAACTGTATCTCCTATTGCTGTTTTCCCTCTCCTGTCCTTTGGGGATCAAACTGAATCAGTTTTCACTTTTTTTCTGACGTTGCGATTATTAGGTTTCTCAGTTTTGTCAGAAAAATCCATCAGAAATGTTTATCTCATGGGGCAAATAGCAATGGAACAGCATGTTTATCACTTCGCGGGCCATAATCTACAGGCAGCAATGGCCCCAATCCAGTTTGTTTTAAAACACAGAGGCTGAAAAAGAAAAATGCCCATGTCTGAAATGTGTGATGGAGATGTGCAGAACTGCATTAGCCCTGACACCCATTTCTTTATGTCTCTATATTTCGGCTGTCAGTCATTACACATATGTTGCCTGAAGTCCTTACAGTTTACTACTTCTAGCCTCAAGGAAACAAAACAGTTGGCCTCAAATGTTAACACCTGAAGTAGCTTTTCATGGTGGACTTTGAAGAAATCTATGCCCCCAAAGTAGTTAAACTAAATTGCAGGCTCCTTTGGGAGGTAAAAGTCAGATTTATGAAATGGCGAGAGGAGTGCTTTTGAAACAGTCATCATGGATGCTCTCTGTATGACCACATTCATGTTATGTCTGGGTACCCAATCTGTGTTTAAAACACTTGAGCTATAGACAAATGCCCATTTTAAGGCTATCCAAACAAGAAGAATAATAAGTAGATCAATGTTTACAAGATGCATTTTTCTCCTTTATGCATGCCATGGAGAAATAACACAGAGTGCAGCACACAGTGAAAAATGAAGAGTGTCTTAGAAATACCCCAGCCTCATTTGTTGGGTCAATGCATAATGAAAGAGTAACCAGGTATTCAGGATCTGAGTTTTACAAGGATTTATAGATGCATTGATTGGCTTTGAATTGCTTATGTCTCCAAAGACCTTCAACACACTTCCCCCAAACCACCAGCATTTCTTCTAAACTCCTCAGGCTGAAAGAATATGGGAGCAAAAAAGAGCAAATAAACCTCATGAGACAGAGAGCAACTAATTCCCCTGCTGTGCCACATACAGATACCAAAGTGATGTGGCCACTGTAAGGAACAGTAGATAACACAAAGACAGGATAGGATGGGATATGAATAGAATAGGAATAAAAATAAGAATAGGAATAAGAGTAAGAATAGGAATAAGAATGGGAATAGATCAGGGGCAAACATTTCAGCCAACATATTTTTAAAGATACCTCTCCTTAACAGATCAGAGAGAAACCAATATATATACTGGAGATTTCAGGCAACCTAGGTGTGCTGCCTCTCAAGACCTGTAGTCAAATTTGTATGGTGGTTCTCTGCAGAAGTCTGCTCTTGTCTCCAGCTGTGGCACTGATTTGCTGTGTGGTATTGAGTAAATCATCCAGTTTCATTATAGAGTTGGTCTGCACACAACCTCCCGCCAAAATAATAAAAGGTGAGAAGTCAAAATCAATTTCATTAAGCTGGTACAAGTCAATATTTGGATGCTCTATACTGGGAATGGAAGTGGCTTAAAGCCAGCACCTGAAGTGTAGTTTTAAATGGACAAAATAAAAGTCATCAAAATAAGAAAATTGATTTTGGGAACTCAAATCAATGTGTGCGCCTGGTACAATTTACACACCTGGCTAAAATGCTGTGAGATATATGCTTACAATCACTAAGTATTGCTATTATTACATGAATGTTGCAAAAAACACTGACTTTTGACTGAAGGTAAGTGCTGAGGTGTCTGGTCTGAGATAAACTAACACAAGGGCCTTGTCTGCATTCAAAAATGTTCTGGTTTCATTTATTTGTTGCACAGCTCCATGTAGCTCTGCGTAGCAATCTTGTTTTAGTATAGCCAAAAACTATTCTTCACTAACTTATACTGAACTGGAATAAGCCTGCTTTAACATGCCTTAGGACATTCATTGTGCTTTTGTACTGGTAGAACTAAACTGGTATCAAATTAACACTTTCATTTAAATCACTGCAACTCTGTGTGCGATCATCAATGGAACCAATTCAGTGTGTGTTTTCTTTAAATGAGCATTTCAAATCTCGTTGGCTGCAATCTGAAGCATCTACAGGAGCCATTAGCATCATCTCTGTCCATATCACCTAAATTTTCCATGATATGTGCAGAGTATTTGCAGAAATAAATGGGAAGATGTTTTTCCCATATGTGCATGAACTCTGAACTCCAAGAGTTCAAGTGGGTTCAGTTGTTCTCCTCAAACTGTCATTCTAGTCCTAATTAGTACATGGTGCCGTGAGCAATTTAAATGGAATATATTAATAGAGGAGAATTCAGAGGAGGAAAAGAGACGCCCTCCCCCATACCCCTGATTGCAAAAACTCTTAAATAAACAGGGCATTTCTTAAGGGTGCCTCACACCCTTCCCACCTCCCTCTTTCCCTTAACAATAAAGACTGAGGGTGGGAGATGGAGAAGGTCCGGATGCTGTCTGCCACGGAGGGTTTCCCACAGAAGGAGATATCTGTAGACTCCCACTGCTTCCAAGGAGTCGTGGGGGATGGGGGGATGCTGAAACTGAGCCATGATGGTTCAGGGAAGTGCTGTTTTATTTAAACCCTCAAATGGCTTGACATGCCCCTGGTACTTTCACTGCCTAATTATAAATGAAAGGAAAACGGCAAGAGAATCCCCTCCTGTTGACCATCTCCCACTTAACAAGGCAGCACATGTCTCAGTCTTTACCTTTTAGCTCTGTCCTTGCTTTTATCCTTCTGCAATTTAATCCTAACTCAATTATATTATTACAGCGTGTCACTTTGAGTCACTTTCCCCCTTATTGGCATATGGCTCTTTTCAGATTCACTGCTAATTCTTTTCCAGTGGACTTGTTTAAAACGTACTCATTTTCTGCTTAGACTCTGTGTTATTCACGCATCACATTTCTGCAATGCCTGGATAGCTTCCTCGGAAGGAGAACGGGAGCCGGGGATCTTCGCTCTCTGCATACATTTGCTAGAGTTTCCATACCGAATTGTCAAAACACAACGTAGATGGCAGGAAAGGTGAGCAGCATGCCCCATCTGTCAGAAATGTGGATAGGAGGCTGCCCTCCGCTGGGTCTATTCCAGAGCCCTGAGCTGGAGTGACGAGGAGAGCTGGTGAATACTGAAAACTGTTTTCTATCAGTATTAGGTTTTTTCCCCTTTTTAAATTTATTTTATTTTAGTTTTCAAATGCATTCACTCAGACTGCTTGTGCCTTTTTTGACTTTGCTCCTTGGGTCAGCCAGAACAGAGGTCCTGCAGGTTCTGGTTTCCTGGGGAATATTCCAATTGCCCATCCATTCAAGTTGTCTTCAAATTTGGATATGGGCTACTTGAATGATAACCAGTTAAACAAATGGATCACAGAAGTCACTACTGGGGGTATTTCCATGTTAAAAAAAAAAAAGGAATATAATTCTGTGGCAGTTCATAGGCACAAAAAGAGGACTGTGCTGAATATATAACCAATTTTTACCCCTCTCACCCAGTAAGAGAAGGAGATGGTAACAGCTGAGGCAACTACAGTGCTGCCATGTCCTGAACTTTGCTTTCCTAAAGGAAAAAATATCCCCTTTAGTTTTTTGTAAAAGCTTTTTTACACTTGGAAATGTATTGTAACAGTGATTCCTTGGTATAAAAGACCCCGTTTTCCCTTCCATTTGTATGCACACTCTTATTCTGGATTGCCTTTTAGCAACTGAGTTTGTAGGCGTAATAAGCCAAGAGAAAAACTTGTTGGTAAACATTCGAATAGATGAGCTCAGAGAGGAATTTCCTGTTTTGGGGAAAATAAAAAATAAAACCCTGAATAAAAAATTAAAAAAAAAAAAAAAGAAAAAGGAAAAAGGAAAAAAGAAAGAAAAAAAAGAAAGAAAAAAAAAGAAGAAAGAAAAAAAAAGAAAAAAGTCTGTGCTCCCTTTTCCAAAACCTCACCTACAGGCAAGGAAAAAAAAAAGGAAGGCATTCAGGACAAAAGTCTGAAAAAATCTCTTTACTGCAGAGGCAAAGACAAAATTAAAAGTAATTTTGTTCAGAGATAGATGCTCTCAGATAAGAAGAGCAAAACCTTCTGTCTCAAGGTGACCTATGGCTTGCTCAACATCTTTCTTGAGTTCAGTTACTTCACTGAGGTAAGAGGCTACGTCCCTGGTTTTTCCACTTCTCTACATGTAGCTCTGGAAATGAGTGACTTGAATTCAAAGGTCAAGATCTGTTTTCACAGCCAAAATGCATATCTCTATGCTGACTTTTGTGGTCAGATAACTTGCACAGTTCTATGTTAAGATAAGGAGCAGGTAGCCTGTTTACAAATTCAGGTTGTTGTAAATTGATAGTGGAGTGCCTTCTACACATGATATGAAAAGAGGTACAGAAAATTACAAATGGGGCTGTGGTACTAATATCCATACAAGCAAAGCAAGTATAGCAACGGGGTTGATTTTATGTCTCTTTCCTGAGTCAAATCAAGTGTAATCATTATGGAAACTCTGTGAATGACTACTTTTCGTGTCAAGATTACACTATAAAGATGTCATGGAAAGATGCTCAAGACTTCTGATAACAGGTTCTTCAGACTCAGATAGTCAAACACAAAGCATATGAGGACACAATCATTTTCGCTATCCTTTAAATTTTCCTTTCCTTCTGTTTTTACAGATTTAACTTGGTAGCTACATTATTAAACACTGTAATGACTGAGGCTATAACTAGCAGTTAAGATAACATGGTGTTATTATATCAAGATATCATGTCCACTTCATAGCAGTCCTGAGTGCCCTCTGTTTTCAGACTTCATCTGGGATAAGAGAGCACTAATTCTCCATCCTCTTTCAGGCCATTGGGTCAGGTTGGCCCTAGCTATCATACCAATTTCCCTAAATTCCTCAGTCAACTTGTCCCTCAGAGATAAATTTTAGAGTCTATTTATTCTACCTTCTCCAGCTGAACTTCATTTAGAATAGCTTTCCCTCCACAGTAGATTTTAGTCCATGCACCATAAAACTTGCTTAGAATTTATACTTACTGACTAATTACTAGAAGCACTAGAGGTAAGAAAAAACCTTGCCAGATTTGGGAAACAAGGCAGAAGTGTAAATGTAGGGCAACTCTTTTGGCTTTGTTGCGGCTTGGTTTTTGTTATGGTTTGGTTTTGTTGGGCTTTCTTTAATAAAGGGGAAAATAATTAATTGATTTCTCTACACCAGACTACTTGTTGCACTATTCGACACATTTTGTGACTCTTTGAATCAGATAGTTCTTAATGATTTCTGAGCAAATAAATAGGAAAAACAACAGCCCTGGAAAGCAATTTATGGAAAGAAAGCACGAAGAGGAGGTGAAACCTAAAAAAAGGTACATCTGAAATGAGTTTTGAAGAAACATATGCTCTCATGCAGCAGATTTTTCAACCTCATAGGAAATATGGTGCTGAAATGAGAATAGGTTGATGAAAGGATGGATTTGTTTTCTATGCAATTTCCTGTACATTTGCATGTGAGTATTTCCGCCCTTCTCCTGCAAAAGTCTTTGACTTAATGTTTGTAGAGGTATGGAAGCCAGGACATCTACATTCCCTTCCCCAGTCTGGAAGGGATTCACATTTATACTGATGACTATTTATCTTCCTGTGCCTCAGATGTTTGTGATAGGTACAATAATGACCAGCCTTACCTTAACAAGCCTGCGGTATGGCTCATCAGATGAGGATATGGTGTTAAAATCCTTGAATTAATGCTAAGGGTGGTTATTATTTTGCAAGATGGGTAGCCCACAAAATGCCACTTTGCTATTTCTAGTGACTGGCATTTGTTTAGCAACACAGAGCACAATTTAGAGGAGGCTTTCCAATTCTTACTGGATGGGATCAATTTGACAGAAGCATCAGTATCAGGAGATCCTCTGCTAGGAAAAGAACTATCGCTCTCCACTGTCTTTGCCATTTACAGGAAGGATTGGTGCCAGCAATTTGACTTTCATCAGCAATAAAACAGAGAAGGGAAAAAAAAAAAAAAAAAGAGTCGCAAATGATTCTATAATGTCCTTGAAATTAAATTAAAAATAGCCATCACTGCCAAAACTCAGAAAAGGACTCATAGCTTTTTTACAGTGCCTACTACAATGTGGATTTATGATTGCCGGAATACTGCTTACTGTATAACAAGTGTAGTATTAAGTGCCATATTGGACTACCATATGGCTACTAACCTCAGAGGTTGGTAGCAACTATCAGTGTAGAAATTAGTGTGCAGAATGAGCCTGAGGATAAAACCAGTTATCACTCAAGCATGCTATATAATTGGCTGTAGCAAGAAACTAAAAAATGTCTCGGAAACCAGATGGATTTGAAATGTTCCATTATTCATAAACACTTTTTTTTTTTTTTCTGCAGCAATACTTGTTCCTTTCCCAAATATTCTGTTGTTAAAAAGAATAATTACCATGCAGAAGCAAAAAGTGTGGAGGATAAAAGTCCTTGCTGCTGGGGGTGTGGGAGGAACGTGGCCTCTGCTTTTTGGCCCAGGCAGCCCCGCTGTGCCCACAGCACCTGGGTCTGGGGCAGCCAGTTTGTGCCAATTTCTGCAGGGAGTTTTGCTGCTTTCTTCCCACAGAGAGCAACAACGGTGAGGGAAGGAGGGTGGTGGTGTGGATATGTGTGGTGATGTTATTTGCAGCCCTGCACAGCTGTGGAAACTCATTCTTTACACAATGTTACCCTCTTTTTTGATCACTCAAATGACAACCATTGTAATCTCCCTGGCAGGAACTGCCTCCTTGGAGGACACTTTGTTCCCCAACACCCACATGCTCTCTTCCTCTCCCTCCTTTTCATCCCACTCCTCCCATCCCATGCTTTTTTCTCCCTCCTTCCACAGCTGGACCCACAGGTGAAGCAGGAAAAGAAAAGAAAGAAAATAATAACAAAAAATGTTTGGTTTTTTTTTTCTTTATGGACAAGAAAGGGCAATGATCTTTGCATGTAACAGCAAGTAGGAGTAGAAAGCAGAACTTGAATATGCAGGAGAGGGACATTGCAAAATCCACTTGAGCTCAGATCAGGGCTGGATTGTCTCTACATGGGATGCAGAGCAATACCTTCCTCTCTTGCCCAACAACCAGCCTACTGCAAGTAGCTTTTCCCCATCAGAAGAAAGGAGATAATCCAGCTCTTATTTGTATAACATACAGGACACATAGGGGACCTCCCGTTCCCATCACCCAGTTATAGTTCAGGGGTTTTTTTTAATCTAATTCAGCTATGCTTGGAAGGCCAATTGCAGCTGAAGAATTAAGTCAACAGATAGTGCAACGCAACACTTTTCTTTTACATTTTTTATCATACTTTTGATTGTATAATATTCAAGTCTGAAAAAGTAATTAGATGTTTTAATTTTCTTAGTAGTTTTCATTTGAACCAGAGTGTATATTTTCATACAAAAATAACAAAAAAACCCAACCATGGGAACATTCAACCTTTTGGTTTTCTTGGGAATCCAGTGGAAATAAATTTGTAATACTTAACAATCATTACTTTCCTCCTTACCACAAACCTGCGTGTACCATCAATGAAATCCTAAAAGTATCCCTACTTTCAGTCTCTGATCTTAGCATACAGCTCAGAGAAAGGCCAAACCAAGAGATTTTTTTCAACTACACTTTCAAAGAAGCCCTTAACTTCCAAATATTTCCTTCTGAAAGAATGTTAAAAGAGAATATTAGAACACTGTTAGACTCCTTACCAAAACCAGAACTTCAGCAATAACATTTCCTCTTTCAAAAACATTCAATTCCAATAAAACTGCAAATACCTATATACCTTTTTCCATCTATTCAGGAAAGAAGGAGGGAAATCTCCCTGATCCAGTGGTTAGTGTTCACTGGTCAATGGACCAGTGGAGCACTGGCATAACTGCTGCAGTAAAATGCAGTTACAAAGGGTTGACTCACTTCACTCAGTTGATCACTGCAGGTTGTGTTATCGCATCAATACTGAAATGCATTTGGGGCTGGTAATAGACATACCATATTGAATGCTTCATGTGAAAAAAACCTGTACCAAAATTCATGGCTATGTAAAATAGAGGATCTGCAAGGTCTGACCAGACTTGGGAAGGGAAGAAATCTGCTCTAGGAGGTTGGTGACTGTAGATGTGACAGCTGAGATATATGCTGCTTGTACATACATCCTACCTTCAGATACATACATTGACCAAACACAGTGAATGGCTGAAGTTTTTTTCATAAAACTCATCTCTGGAGATGCAATACCTCTATCAGAGGCAAAGTTATGCTCAGAATCAAAGCACAGATGTTCTCTTTGGCTCTATACCAGTTTTATTCCCTAGTAAATAATTTATTTACTTTACTTCCCTAAACAATAAGTTCGTATACCTCACCTGAAATTAACAGAGTTGTCTTATTTGTCCCACTCATCCATTGCCAATAGCTCATTGCTTTTACTGCTAAAACTTGGTTATGATTCAGACTCATTGTTTATTGGAAGATCCAGGATAAAATGTTGAGAGACAAACATCAAGATACTGAGGAAAAAATAAAATAAATAAATGAGAGCTTTGGAAGTTGAATGAATGGATTGGAAAAAGTAAGTTTATCCCAGTCTTGAGATGAGAGGGTGACTGGACCATATGACTTTTGTTGTAACAAAACTATGGGATGTCACGGGGCTGTGGAATTTTGCTGTATGCGTACCCATGTAGATGTCTCATCTCTTCACTGTCATTAAATATGTTTAGCCCAAAAATGTATAAAATAACTAAGAAAAACTTACAATATTAGTCACTGTACGACCAAAGTAATATCTATCCATCTATTAAATCTCTAGATAGCATCTTAGACTGAAGTTATGGTGTTGCACATACAGGACATTTATTTTATGCATTGCCAGCAATACCACTGTAGTGTAAAACACTTATTTTATGGTGTACTGAGTTTGGCGGAAAGTTGCATGAATCCACTAATTCCGGGTCAGCAAGAGAGTTTAAAAGCTTCCATGATCAGACTTTATCTGACCTGAAATATGCTTTTATCAAGACAAGCTATCTAGAAAATTTAAAAGTAAAAGAAACACAGTAAGGAAGTGTCAAAAATTGTTGGGCAAAAGGGTGGGGTGGAACAAAACACCTTTAACAGACCCACTCCTCCTAGTTTCAGACATCTCACACAATGTTTTTCAAGCGTAAATGTGACTCTGGCCCTAGTATAGAAGGAACTATCTTATTTTCAAAGGTACCTCTAGAAAAGTAATTTCAAATTAGACCCTTTCCTTTTACATTTCTCTCACCATTCACCTCTTTAAATCATTTTGCTTCACAAAACCACCGTGGAAGACTATTAGAATTTTCCAAGAGAAGCAGTAGAGCTGAGGAATAACACTGGGGGCAGCAGATTCTGGTCAATCCATTAACTGTCAAATATTAACTACCTGATCTATGAAAAAGATAATGTGATAACTGGCTATCAAAACAGAAAAGTAATTTCCCTGTTTACTTCTGAATACTGGGAGAATTAATCTGGTCAAACCTGATGTTCAAAGAATGAGAGCAGAGAAAGAGGAAAATATCAGCAGGCAGAGATCTTCATCTCTGGGTATGATGTAGAGTGCCAATAAATGTAACAAATGTCTGAATCTGGCATCTCAAAATACAAATGTGTTCAAGAAAAAAAAAGCCAAGCCAACCTCTGTGGTGCGTGAAGGTGAAGGAGATGCCTAGGAGGTGAGGGTGAACAGATGGGAGTGAGAGTGCTTAGAGTTTAAGCAATAACTCTATTGTTCAGATCTACTCTCTTTCCTGGCTCTCCCGGAGCTCTTGCTCACATGGTAGCACCGGCTGGCCTGTCACCTGAAATGTCATGGCTGCTGGCAAAGCCTGCCCACTCTACCATGGGCATGCAATGTGGGGCAAATGCACACAGTGAGTCCTTACTGAAAAGGGAATAGATCTCCAAGTCCACACAGTGTGTGCACAGACCACGACTTGGCCACCACACCTACAAGGAGCGAGGAGAGGAACCATCATCTGCAAACTTCTTACTGAGGCATGCACACTTCAGGTCTACTCTTCTGAAATATATAACCAAAGAAGTCAAAATTCCCCATTTATGCCTTCATGGAGTAAGCCATTTAGAAGGATCAACCTGAGATTTTGGCACTGGATAAATGTGTTGATATGAATTTCTTTTCAGGATAAGGCTTGATGGTGGTATTATTTTTCCTCTCTGCAAACACTATGGAGCTGTGGGATAAAATATCTCCTAACTTTGAAAATAATGCATCAAAACAGGGATATTAACATGTTTGTTGTAAGATGTCACAAATATAAATGTCACAAAAATGGTCTCGTTTTCTTGATCTCAAGGAAGGGACAAGTTAAGTCCATTTTCCCTAAGATGATCAAAGAATCATAGGATTCAAACAGAGATCCCAAGGGCACATCTCAGACAACTCCTGCCTCATGACACGATTATTTTCAGGTGTACATGAGTCCTGATGGATATTTGTGCAATCTGCATTTGAAAACTTGATGTCTGATCAAATCCCTTATCCTGGTCCATATGCACAAATATTATTCCCTTCTCCCCTCACCCTGGAGTTCACAATCTGTCATGATAGAAGATTTCTTATACCTTTGGATGCATGGCCAGACTGTCTTTTTATTATAATATTCATCAGCTTATATATTGCTGGGGAAAAAAAAAAAAAAAAGAAAAGAAAAGGAGTAGATTTGTGGCATAAAGGGGAGAAAACAAAACAAAAAAGAAAAAGAAAGAAAGAAAGAAAGAAAGAAAGAAAGAAAGAAAGAAAGAAAGAAAGAAAGAAAGAAAGAAAGAAAGAAAAGAAAGAAAGAAAAAAGAAAGAATGGCATTCGGAAAAAAAGGACAACCCTGTCAAAACATGACAGCTGATCCACTGCCTGTTTTATGCTATTCATAGAAAATGCCAAATTCTGCAAATAGTAACCACATGTACATCGGCTTCGCAGACTCAATGTTCTGCTGCAAAATGAGACGTTCTGTATTTTAGTGTGTCATCAAAGGCAGTGAAAATATCACTCCAGCCTCCTAGGCTTAACCCTCTGGTCTCTCAACTGTTAAAAGTTTAATTCGATGGCGGTAGGAGAGAACGGCAACACATCCAGCTTTGTGAGCGGTGTTAACGGAGCTGCCTAATGTATGCCAGTTGCACATAAAGTCAATTAACAAATCTGTTACCGCGCCATTTTTATTCATAGCCATGAGACCATTAAAGCGACAAGACTGCATCTGACGTTTATGATCTTGTTCGCGTTGCCAGAGGAAGGGGGAGTGGGGGTGGAAACAACTTTGTGGCTCTGTAGCATGGGAGAAATAGCACCATTCAGAGACATAAGGGCTCTTGAGCAAATGCCGGAGCTTCTGAAGTCTTTTTCTCCTCTCAGTCCTGTCCCCCACAACACCCCCCCCCCAACTCCGCCTTTTTTCCTGGTCCCTCCTCCCCTTACTCCTTTGCTTGTGCCTTTGAGGTTTCATTTCCATGCAGAAAAATTGTCTTTTTAGTTCAAAACTATAATGTAATTGTCCTTTTTTTTTTTTTTTCCTTTTGTGGCTGGCTGATATTCCCTTTTACTAACATTTAAAAGAGTACTTATGCTGAATTGAATATGGGATGGGAACAGCTCCTGGTGCTTTTGTGTGCAATGAGGATGGCTTTGCGAGGCGAGGCTTGAGCTTCAGTTGGCCGTATTCTTCTCCAGGAATGCTTCCAAGACCTTCTAAGTGACCACGAGTTCTGAATAGGGTCTCCTGTTTAATCTTCTCCTTCTCAACAGCCTTTGCAACAGCTACAGTAAATCTCTTTCAGTCTGGAAGAGCTAAACCTTGGGAGCTGCATCATTTCTGCCTTGGATTTTCCAGTATTTTCCACCCACTGCCTGCCTGTGTGCTCTTCTTCTACTATTACTGAATGCTAGGAGGGTGACTGTTTGTTAGAGAAATTGCCAGTGGAGTACTCTGACAGATATTAGTGTCCCCACTTAGCTGAACAGTTCCCCAGAATGCCTTGGATATAATCTATATTCCCTGCTAACAAAAGTAACTTCTGGATATATCTCCCAAGTTTCACTTTGATCCCTTTTCATTGGTAGTAAAGAAAACAAGATTTATAAACTCTAGGGAGAAATTATTTGGTGGGAAATACTTAATCCATGAGGTGTCCTTCCTTTAAACTAAGCCTCATATTGGTAAGAATAAAACTGTTGGAAGAAGAAAGTTAATGGACATATTAGTGTGTAAAAAAGTAGGCAAATGGTTAAATAAGGAGGCCAACAGGTTTTATGTCTGGATGAACTGATTATGATACAGAACTGATAAACTCTGAAATTATTTCTACTCTGCAGACAGGAAGGTTAGAGGCCAGCTGTCTTGAGAATCTCAGATCACAATATTTGTCTACTGCAGAGTGCCAAAATTCAGTGGCTGACATCCTGGCTCCATTAAAGTTGCTGGGTAAAACTCCAGCAGATGTTTTACCATTGACTTTAGTTGGATCCGTTTCACCAAATAACTGCAGGGGCTGTGTGAGATGGCAGGATTCACTCCAAGATTGTAGCAGTGGGAGCCATCCTTGTGAATGTTTCACAGTGCTGGACCTCTGGAGGAATTTGTCTCTTGGGGATGCTTGTTTGGGGAGAGACAGGAAAGAGTGTTATCAGGGAGGAATATTGCATTTTGGTTTCTGCAAAATGACAAAGCATAAAGAAAGCATGAGGAAAAATCAGTTTCATGCTCAGATAAGGCAAGGGAGCTGGGATGGCTAATGTGGCAAATACTTATACATTACATGAAATAATTCTCACCTGTGCCAACAAAGACTTTTAGTCAGATCAGAGTTGTGTTTGGTTTGAACCTCACTTTTTTTGTTGTTGTTCAGAGAGCAATGCAATCTGAAATCATTGATAAAGTTCCTGTAAGTCCACAAGCAAAGTAGTAGCATCAGGAGGAAAATTTATAGCAGCTTATTATTAATTTCTTGAGGCATCTATATTACAATAGATGGGAAGACACTTGTGCAAAAGACAGAGAGACTGCAACTCATCTCACCCACAGAGCTTTCACTTGACCTTTTTGAATCATTGCATTGAACGTGCTCCCATTTAACAAGAGCCGAGAAAAAAAACAGATAAAATATTCACACATAAGCTCATCCATGTTTTTTTATTCTCTGGAATAAAAATAGTGCAAAAAAATACTGAAATATCAGCATAGTCTCACTGCTTCATGCTTACTCTGGAGAGTGTCATCTTACTCCAAAGCAGCCCCATTGAAGCCATTGGCCACTGGTATAGCTTAAATTGTTTGTATTATCTTATTTTGTGAGGGTGGTAAATTAGATACTAAGTGTCAGATCTAATACTTCTTTTGTTGGTGGAAGCACTTGCACTCATGTTGTGTGTCAAGATTGTCTCCTAAAGGATAAACCCTTTATCCTGCAATGCCAATGGGACAACCCAGCCTTCAGCTGTCCACTCCTACAAGCTAAGCTACTGGGCTGTTTTTCACACCCAGAGAGGAATAAAGATTTTATTCAAAGATTTTAGAAACTTAAAACAAGTTCTTACATTGTGGGTACCTAAATCTCTCTGAAAAGTACTTATGAAGACCTACTCCTTAACATCTGTCAAGCTTTCTATGAATGCCCTATGGAAGACAACAGCAAAATGCCAGTAAAAGCTGAGAGAAGCAAGAAAGGAGCTGTAATTGATCTTATTTTACCACTGTCACCATTAGAAGTGGAAGCAGCCACAGAGACCATGCTAAGCGTGTTCTCCCCATCTTGTAAAAGGCTCACATCCCTCTGCACGACTCCCTGCCTCAGCATCATGTCATGGGGGGAATGGGTGTTCTGAAAATCAGCCTCCAGCATCCAAGAGAGAATAAATCATAGCCCAGGGAGAGCTGGGAGCCTATGCCAACATTCCTGCACAGAGAAATGGGCAGCAGGCGAGATCCTGCAGCTGGTGTATGCTGAGTACAGAACACCAAGGCCTTGAACTTTTTCCCCCTTCTGGGTCTCTTCCTGTGCTCCCCCTCCCTTCTTGCCATCTCTCCCTTGAGCCCCCGGGAGAGGAAACAAAATTTATACTGCTGTGCCCTTAAAATGCTGACTTTCCATGTTTACAGGGATTGTTTACACAGAAAATTAATCAGTTACGGTTTTAAATTTTAATTAAAGAATGCTTTCCACTGTTATTGCAAAACAGACAAAAGCCCATAAAATGTATATTTGACTGCCGTGCTGTGTTGTCTTTGGATCGGCAAGCAGACTTGAGATCAATCATGCGTGGTAGTTTTTGAACTTTTTTTTTTCCTAAACACAACACTCTTCACACAAGTGACACTATTTTTTTTTCTATTTTTTTTTTTTAAATGCCCTTCAGAATAAAAGCCAGACTGCACAACAATATGGAATTCTCCTTCATGCCTTTCTTTTTAAGACCAAAAATGAGATCCTTACTCTCAAGCTGACCGTGAGATATTTTAGCCATTAAAAAACCACAAACAGAATCACAGCTTCCATAGTAAAGGCCCCAGACTTGCTTACTTCAAAGTCAATAACAAAACTCCCACAAACTTTGATTCAAGTGTTTATTACATGCTGTTTGTTCCCACAGCTGCAGTTCCTGGTTTGAAAATAAAGTGTGGCCATTTCTTTGCCATATCTCATGGCCATTAGCGGAGATTCAAGATCACTTTGGGGTTAGCCATTCAAGCCCACTTTCCTAAAGTATTTATCCATGGCATGTAGATGTCTCCTGAAGGCCTATGGAAAAGCATGACTCTATGAAACTGAAGCTAGGCCAAAAATTTTACAACCATGATGAAAAGTCATGATTAGGTCTACTATGCCTCTGTGCTCTTAGCAGTTCAGTCAATTTTCTCTTGAAAAAAAAAGTAAATTCAGATTAATAGATCAGCAATGCAAGTGCAACTGCTGAACTAAAACAGACTCCTGTTTCTCTAGAAATATTTTTTTGGTGTAAGTCTATGAATGTTGTGTTTTTTCAGCCATTCTTCTCATTTATCCAAAGATCCATGAAAAACTGTGAAAACCCTAGCAAAATGAGGTTTGACTAAGTTAACACAAGTGCTTGATAGTCCAAATTCCAACAGAGTCAAATAGCCAGATAGAAATCACTGAGCTTTGAAAGCCACTATGCTACCCACTAATCATGCTGAACACCTAGCTGTCACACAAGAGAATCCTGTAACAGAGGACACACACCTGGTTACTGTGACACAAAGAGAAGAGATTTTTCTAACTACATGTGGAAGAAGACGTACATATTAATACGGTATCCAATTTCTTCCCAAAGATAAGAACGCTCACAGGTCAGGCAGCAACATGAGCATCTCGACCACCAAATGTTGGGCAAAAGCTTCAGGTTCACTGTTACACAGTGCAGCAAGCATAGGAGAAAAAGGAGAGAAAAAGCTCTCAAGAAAGCCCCAAGAAACCAGAAAGTGTGTTAAAATAATCAGTTAAGGTAAATGATCATTGAGAAGCCTCTCTTTACACTGAAGTCTGTGGCAGAAATTACTTTGGGGTTCTAGAATCCCTGTGGTTCTGAGGAAATGAAGGAAATCAGGGATTTTGCCCAGATGTTGTATCTATTGCAACAACAGAGGTGGCAAATCATCAGGAAGTTCGACAGTGTGTTCTACTACTGACAACCGGGCAAGCATCTGAATATTTTATCTGACCTATATCCAAATTATTTTAGCAGCTTTGGTCCATGAAACTACTCTAGAAACACTGCCAGAAAGATAACAAGTCATGGTATGAAGGTCACAGTGAGAACAGAACTTTGAAGAAGGTGTTTGGACAAGAATAGAAACATCTGTTAGTAGAGATGTCCTAGAACGGTCACTGCAATGTATGGGGTATCAGCTTTCAGCTTACAGCCTGTGAATGACAGATTCATAGAAGTTAGCAGCAGAAAGACCATTTCAGTCCTCTCTTCTGCTAGCCTGAATACCAGAGGTCATCAAATTTCTTTGAATTCTTTTCCTGCTTCAAGTCCAACAGCTGAGGTTACCTTAGGGTCATCATGGAAGGGAATGGGAGAGAGAATATTTAATCTGAAAACTTCATTTAGTAATAGGCTAGGAAAGCTATAATTGGAGTAAAAGTCATTATTCCGCTTTAAAATTTAACTTAATTGCAAAAATACATATACATCTAAAAGTATGTATACATATATACTTTTATACTATATATGTGTATATTTATACACATATATATGTATCATGTTTCTGGTCTAAATTTGTCTAGCTTCACTCTCCAACCAAAGTAGCAGTATACACGGTACTTGATCAAAGTACTTACACCCACTCACTTTTGACTGAGATCAAGTCAATACTTTATCTTGTCTCCAACAGCTCCTTGAGAGTCTCTGTCTCAAAACCATCTGTCAATCCTTTGTTCATTCATGGGCTATTCTCTAAATCACCCCCACCCCTCATTTTTCAGAACCTTCAGGGTGCATCTATACTCTCCAGATCAGTTGAGTAATTTTGAAGGAAGTCTCACAGTCATACTCACTTATGCTGCTTTAGTTCATACTGTCAGCTATCTCAGGTGGCCTGAACTGGACTTCTTTCCCAGATAAAACTATATGAGAAACAGTGCTCCAACCCCAGTGAGCCCCAACTGCTAAGGGGGCACCGGGTGCTCTGCAATAATTGCTTCACTGTACAGATCCTCTCTGATTGCAGTGAACTACTTTTGAATGCAGACACAACCTCAGATGCGGATGCCAAGATCTGGATGTGATATTTCAAGAGTGGCAGCACAAGTGCCAAAAAGCGAGCTATTATAAACATGCTTCTACTCTATACTCCTAGATGTACATGAGTCTTTAGAATCATAACCAACGGAGGCAACGCAGCATGGGAAGAAAATATGTATATAAACAGCTCCCTGCTACTGAAAATTATATGGAGCACTGAACTTGCATGAATAGAAACCTTCTGTTAGGAAAGTTCCTGAAATGGGAAATTACTACATTATCTCAAATTATTTTATTTTTCTTTTATTATTTTCAAAATCTTCTGCTATTATGCAGACCTGTGTTTTCTGAAAAGGTGAAATGTTTGCTCTTCAGTTGTGTTTTTATGAGCTGCTGCTACTGAAAAGTTGCCAACAAATTATTTGCCTTCATGTGTAACGAAGTCACCTTTGGGATTCTAGGAGACCTAGGTTAACTTTCCTTGGAAATGTTTATTACTGGGCACTTACAGATATGTCTGATCTTCAATTAATACATGAAATATTGTCTGTTTCTTTTCTTAAATGTCTTCTAAGGCATTTCATGGACACATAAAATCTTCGGCTATTATTTTGAGGAGTACCCGTGATAGCAATTGAACTCACTCACTAAGTGCATTTTTGTGCTAATTAAATATTCCAAACTTCTATCAAGATTATTGTCACCTATTTAATGGTTCATTGAGTTTATGGGCCATGCAAGTCTCTCTTTTATATTTTCACCAGGATAGTTAAAGCAACTATTCTAGTAATGACAAATTAGGGAACATGCAGAGGAGATGAAAGAACCTCAGTACAGTAGGCCCAGTTTTTTTCCTAACTTATGCCAATTTTATGATCCTGCAATGGCATTGACATTGATGGAATTAGTCTTCATTTTCTCTGGTGTCAGTAAGTGATAACTAGACCTGCTTAGCTGATATTGAAATATGGTAAACATGGCAATCCATATATTTGACCATCTTGACCCTCTAACCTCTCTCTAAAAAAATGCAAGAGCCTGTAGTAAAGGTCCCGTCTATGTATAGATATTTGAATCAGGGATGAGAAGATTGGAATAATATTGTCCTTCATTCTTGGTAGAAGAATTTTCTTCCTTTGGCCTATTTACCTGTCGGTCAATGGGAGAGGGCATTCTGCCAATTTACAGTCAGAGAAGACAGTAAGTTTAATTCTGCAGGCACAACTACATCAAGAATGAAGTGCAATGTATAAGATGAGGTATAAAAGTATCATTACTGGAGAAAGACAGGGAATGGTTGTTTGGAAAGACTTTTAGAGAATTCCTGCCTTCACTAGAAATCTTTGAACCAAACTGAAAATAAAGTGCAAATCAAGGACTTTCTATAAATGACTTTTTTTTTTTTTTTTTCAGTTCAGTACCAACAGGTCTCTGTTCAGAAATGAGAAAGTCTATTGGTGGAATGTTCCATAATAAAGCCATTATTTTTGCTGTTTCTAGTTTTAACTTAATGAGAGTAGATGCAGTATTACTGCTAATAGCAATGCAGTTTGCTAAAATTAATAAGTGAAACATAGTACTGATATTGTACCTCTCACCTTCAGGTGCAGGATGCAGAATTTTCAGAAGAGCCTACTTGATTTAGGGTTATAAATCTAATTGACTGACAAGAACCCTGCCTCACTTAGGGGCTAATGAATGTTGTATTGTGACTGTTTTTCTTAAAAAGTAACATCAAACTACTTTCTATTCATAATAAATTAACACATTTTGGAGACTTCTTAATATTTGCCTCCACAAAGCCATAATTTTTATCTGAACAGACCTGCAAGCACCTGTTGTAGCCTGTTTTAAAAATGAGGTCTTGGAGCTTTCAGTTAATACCTCATAGAAATAGCAATGTGATTTCAGTGGCACTGATCTGATTTCTTCTAATGCAAGACACTCACGTTTTCCCTAAGTATCCCATGCATAATTCATATGGGGGTTCATATTTGATTATTTATAGACCTTCCTATGACACCCCCTCAGTGAATATTTGCACAGCTCCAAGATAGCAGGGTGAAACTTTCTCCTGAAGAAAATTTCCAGCTAAAGACTCGGCACCACTTCAGTTTTACTTAGGTCTCAGAACAGCTCTAAGTGCAGCAGAAGTGGCACATAGATTTCATAGTACTAGTGCTCTGCACAGGAGAATATTTCCATCCTTAGATCCCTCCTTCCTGAAGCAGAAGAGTTAGTCCCCACACAGCCATCCTGTGGAGCAGGTGAGATGGCATCCCAAAAGCCATGCAGAAAGTTTGTAAAAGTCAAGAAGAGAATCCAGCTCTTCCAACTCTCCAGCTCTTCATGGCAGGAGCTTTCTTTCATCCATGATCAGAAATAGAAAATCCTTCTGCCTTCCCTGCAGCATGAGCATAGAAAGGAGGACTGCAGAGACACTCAGAGTAGACACTATGTCTATATCCTTCAGAAAGATATTTGTGCAGATGTTTCTGAAGAGCCTAGAAACTCCACAACATTTGTTCATCTGTTAAAATATCTTAATGATAATAAATGCCTTCTTCCAATCTAAATCTTCTATACAGTAATTTAAGCCTGTTATTTCTTTTTCATAGAATCACAGAATTATAGAATCATAGAATCATTATGGTTGGAAAGGACCTCTAGGATCACCATGTCCAACCTTCATCCTAACATCTTTCTATACACTAGAATCATAGCCTCAAGTGCTATGTCTACTCATTTTTTAAACACCTCCAGGGATGGTGACTCCACAACCTCCCTGGGCAGTCTGCTCCAGTGCCTAACCACTCTCAGTAAAGAATTTCTTCCTAATATCTAACCTAAACCTCCCCTGATGCAACTTGAGGCCATTTCCTCTTGTTTTATCATTAGTAATTTGGGAGAAGAGACCAACACCAGCCTCGCTACAACCTCCTACAAGGTAGCTGTAGAGAGCAATAATATCTCCTCTCAGTCTCCTCTTCTCTAGACTAAACAACCCCAGTTCCCTCAGCCTCTCCTTATAAGGCATGCTTTCCAGACCCCTCACCAGCTTTGTTGCCCTTCTCTGGACCCATTCCAGCACCTCAATGTCCTTTGCTGTGAAGGACTGTGGTGCCCAAAACTAGACACAGTACTCAAGGTGTGGTCTCACAAGTGCCGAGTACAGGGGCACAATCACCTCCTTACTCCCGCTGGTCACACTGTTTCTGATACAGGCAAGGATACTGTTGGCCTTCTTGGCTACCTGGGCACACTGCTGGCTCATGTTCAGCTGGCTGTCCAACAGCATCCCCATGTCCCTTTCCTCCCGGCAGCTTTCCAGCCACTCCTTCCCAAGCCTGTAGTGTTGCCTGGGGTTGTTGTGACTGAAGTGCATGACCCAGCACTTGGCTTTGTTAAACCTCATACAATTGACCTCAGCCCATTGTTCCAGCCTGTCCAAAACTCTCTGCAGAGCAAGAGGCATTTTCTACCCATAGTGAAAACACAGAAGCCTTTTACTCTTAAACTCCCTATTCTTACATATAGGAAGACCACATTCAGGCCATACTTAGGTCCCTTCTCCAGACCGCACCATCCCAGTCCCTTCAATCTATCCTTACTCCAAGATCCACCCAAAGATGATCATCTACTCAAAGCAAAAAGCTGTCCTCCATCAGGAAGAATAAAGAACACAGTCCTCATTGGATAGTTGAGTGCTCCTTGGAGCTTTCTTTCCTAGACACTGCTTTTGCATTTCCCTCATCTTATGATCACAGAAGGGAGCAGCAGAAGTCTGTCTGTCTTGCAGCTTCATACAGGATCCATATGTCTTGCGTTCAATATGCAGTTCTCTGTCTCTCCATTGAATGTCATCTCTTCCCTGATCTTCCTGCCCTAAACGTCTTTTGTTTTCCTATCTTCCTGTGTGCCTTTTCCCTCCTGTGAGATTTGGATGAAGGATTTTAGAAGACAATACATATGATAAGTTTATATGTGTGTGCATTTTTTAAAAGAAAAAGTCATGGCTACTGATAGAAATACTCTCAAAAGCCACAATGTAAAAAGTGGTGGTGTGAGCCCGAGTTTTGTTCTCGTTCACAGGGATTTTATTCGCATATTTTACTGTCAGTTTCTTGACATTTTTGTCAGCTTGGATCCGGAGGCCATAGTTGCCGCCAGCAGGTCCTACCACATTTTTATTCTCCATTGTATTTGCAGAGAATAAATAAAAACAGAACAAGAGTGAAAGCAAGAGAGAGACATGGCAAGAAAGAGTCAGAGGTTACTAGAGGAACTGCTTTATGCATTTTTTCCCCACTAAAGAACATCCACCCAGCAAAAAATGCCAAATGACCACAGAGCATTTTGCACTGAGAAATTTCTTTCCTCAGTTACGCAATGCAGACTTCAGGCAAAAAAAGTTAATATGTTTGCATAAGAAAACTCTCATTCCCTCTGACTATTTATTCATCTTTTCCCTTATTCTTTATTTTTTCCCTTTTTTTCTCTTTCCTGTGTGTTTCCGAGCTGCTGTGAGATTTTTCGCACAATACATCTATTGTTTCCCAGTCACATCACCACTAACTGCAATCAACTCTGATTTCTTTCTTTCTTTTTATTTCTTGCTATAACCATGAGATTTACACATGCAACAAATAAGCAAGATCTGCCATAAGGCTACAAACAAGTTGACTATAGAAGTGTTTATTCCTCAAGGCTTTAAATGTTGTGAACAAAAAGGAAGAACAAAGACCTTCTTCTCACTTATGAACTTATAAATTAAAGTATGATTCCCTACGCTTAGTTTCTGTTCCATCAAATCTCTTAACACAGTGCCTAGAATTGACAATGTGTCTTTCCTGTGTATGAGTCATAAGAAGACATCTCAGGTGTTTCCAAAGATTAATGCAGTCTCTGATAAGTGAAAATTGCAGTCTCTTTGGATGCCCCACCATACATACTGATTTGATGCTCCATACTCATCTTTGTTGAGCTTGGTATAGCTTTAGTCAAAGTGTCTTCACCATCAGCTTTTGCAAGGCTGATACACACTTGTCTTCAGACTGTTCAACCGCCTTCTCAATAAAAAAACCACAGGGATAAGAAAATCTCCTTTCTTTGTGTTCTTCCAGGATGCAATACAGAGCCCATTAGTGATGAGAATGAGTGTCCCACCTTCAGCTGCCTTTGGATAAGGCTCCATGGTCTCAGTCTCATGTTTCAGACCTCCTGATAGTTGTGTCAATTATTGCAGTAGTTCCTGACATCCACTCATCCACTAACAATTGCATCGACACCATCAATTTCTTTTCATGTACGCAATTTAGCAGTAGCCACAATGGTGTTCAGTCTCTTATGAAGTAGACCAGACTAAAAATGGTGACAGGGAGGTTGAAAGGCTCTTTAGTCATCAAGCTACTCAAGCAGGTGCTTTCTGAAGTAGGAAGAAAAAGTCAAGTATTAAAAGTCAGTTGCACAGTAAGTGCTGCATCTCTTACTTCAGACAAAGGGAGTTTTGTAGAGTCCCATCATCTACACAAGTGAATTGGGAATCGGATATTAAAGACAAAAAACAAAGAGATATCTGTCCTGTGGCTTGGGGCACTGATCAAAACACAGCGTGGGAGGGCAGCCGAGAGGTTAACCCTTCCTGTATCCTTGAAACTGCACTGAAAATGGCCTTTGTATGACAGAGAATAAGCTTTACAACCCCCAAATTCGTGGGTCATTGTGGTAGTGAAAAGATGTCCATTGAAATGGGGAATGGATCATGGTTTTGTTTCTTGCATATAAAATTGTTTTCTGAGACTTTCAAATGACCTTGCCATGGATACTGAACTTTTCATCATCTACTAACATTCAAATATACAAATGGTTGCCCAAAGGAACTACCACATATGGCAAAATAGATTTCATCCATTAATCCTCTTCTCATTGTAAAACTGAAAAAGGAGCCAGAAATGTGGGTGAACATCAGATACTTTTGAAATATTGTGAAGGTCTGAAAATCATATTATGAATTTTGGCTGAAATATCATTCCCTCTTGCCACTTTCATATCCTGAATAAAACAGCGTACATGGACTAAACCTTGTTCCCACTGTTATCAAAATGAACACTTCCTGATTGCATCTGAGAAGATCTAGCTTTTCAATATGTTGAGATCAAAATGGAAGCCAAGTCCTTAACTTGATAGGATTTAGATACCTCTTTTAGTCAAATAGGTAGTTATGGCTTCATATTAGAAGAGTAATTAGAACAGATCCTACAAAACAGCTTTAGGATAGAATTGAGAGACAACCCTGCTAAACTTGCTTTAGCTAAATTTAACTCCAGTTCATAAATCCAGATTCCATTCAGGCTTCATCTGAGTGCCACATCTTGCACAATATCAGGCCTCAAAAAGGGATGGCTGAGATGGAAGAAAAATAACATGTCAATGGTCTCAGAAAGGCTAAAAAGTCAGGTTAAAACTTTGGAAATCAGGACAGGTCAACTTGCTATTTTTTATTGTTCAGTTGTACTTCTTTCTATAGATATTTTTTCCTTCTGCTCAGTTCTCTATTGTTATCTTTCCCACATAAGCAACAGAAAACTGTCTTCAAGGTAACTTCTAGGTCTTGCTTTGTAGCAATGCCTCTGACTTGAAATCTGATCTTCTATGAAGGCATCACCAGGCTTGCAAGTAATCAAAAATAAGAAAATGAGCTCAATATTTATTTTTTTGTGATATTAAATATAGGTAAAAATCTCCATACTATATGCTGAAAGACCAACTACATCATGGTAGTACTCCCAGTGCCTGCACTTTGTCTCAAGGTCCTTGAGAACATAAGTGTAGAGGTAAATCCAGGTATGCTTGTCTCTGGAAGCACCTGCCCATCATCACTGTTGTACCAACGCACCACCTGCACACCTTGGCACGCTGGTGCTTTTGGAGTCACAAAACGCTTAGGGCTCTCCATCAGTGTATGATCAGCTGGCAGCTTTGGTACAGATGGGGACAAGAGGGTACATTGTGCAGCCGGGTAATCTCTCCAGTATTTCACGTCAGTGCTGAACAATGTAATAAAAGTTTGCAGATGAAAATACTAAGCTGGCTGGAAAGCAATAATTCATACTGGGTTTTATGACACTGGCCATTTAATTGCTGTAGGAGTGTTTGAAGCAGGAACACAGCCCGTATTCCAGCCAGGGTCTAGCTCCAGCTCTACAGCAGCAATGTTTTCCACATATGAGAAGATTTTTGATTTTTGCCCAAGTCTGATAACTCGCCATCTCCATCCAGGAGGGCTATATCTATCTTTGGAAGCTAATGATGTGTAAAAGAAGGTGCCTGGAGGAGTGATGTAACTCCGTTATATTGTGTTTGATTTTTGCCTACTGCAAAAACTACTAGGAGAAAAAGTACATGCATACATATACATAAACTATTCATTTTATGAAAGAGGGAATTCATAAGGAGCTGCATCTGGGACAGAGTAAGAGCTATTCCCCACTCAGTTAATAATAACAAGACCCAGAAGTCAAAAGTGGGCAGGTCATAAAGGGGTTTATAAAAACATTTCATATGCAAGTAAAATATGGTGCAACCCATTATGTAATATTATTTATATACACTTGTTTTAATTTCTTTACCATGTCTTTTGATTTAAATTATTTCCCTCTAAGCTGGGAGTTGTTTAAACATGTAGTTCTTCAGAAACCATTTGCCTGTCTGTGCTGGTCTGTGCTGGGATAGGTGTTTCACCCTTAGCATGTATTCTGCAAGAAAAAGCCAGTGAGATGGAACTTATGTTCTGTGTTTTTCTCTAGCAAGGTTTGGTGAACCAGTGTGGACCCCATTCTGGAGCCATCAAATCACTTTCCTGAATACACCAGTAAGGCCACAGTGTTCTACAGAGAGCTGAGTAGCACTGTTTATATGTGTCTGCTGCTCCAGCACTGTGGACCATGTCAGTGAAAAGAGAGTCTGGGTCTGTTACAGGTTAAAAGCTCAACCTGAACATGTCCCTCCTGTGTTGATGAACCACTTGTAAAACTGACCTTGAAAGAAGCTGGTATGATATAGGAAAGGATAAGGTGACTGCTTGGACAGAGGTGTACAAGACTGACATATTTGGGACTGCTCTCCAAAAAGGTTACTTGGGATTTAGGAATCGAGATATTATCTATCAATACAAGCTCAGAAGCAATTTCTTTATGACTGCTTGCTTTCTAACAGCATCAAACAAAGACATGTATATAGCTGCAACATACAAAGCAATGTATTCAAAAAGATAGGAACCACATGGTGATGAGCATGTAAATGATATGTAGGCTCACAGGCACACACATGCACATACAGGAGCACAATTCGTTGTCAATTCTGTACTGGAATACAAGCAAAACTGATAATTGAAATACTAAAGGGAAAAAAGGCACTTTCCCACAAAAATCAGGCACATGCCAGTGGTACTTTCCCAACCTAACTGAGAGGAAAAGCCCTCTTGGCTAATTCATTGCAAAGCTAATGAAAACCAGACAAGGGATTGAAACCAAAAAAGCTTTATGTTACAGGGAAAACAAAGCTTTCCAATGGAAATTATTCATTAGAAGGAACTGGTTCACTGAAATTAACAAAAAATATGTGAGAGAAACACCATACTGAATGTGTTTTTGGTGATAACAATCTTACATTTATATACAGCACATTTCAGCCAGATGGACTCCAAAGTGCTTCACAAGCTTTGGTGCTTGTACAAATGAAATGTAAAGAATCACTTTTATTCCCCGCCATTGAAATCTATCTTTGCTGGGTGAATCACTGTAACTACATAAAAATGCATTGTGTCACACAGTAGTTTAGTATATATGTAGGCAGACAAGTTGACAGAACTTACCTATCAAGATTTTTCCTAACCCTGGATGGCTGCAAGGGTTAACACCCTCACCATTCAGAAAAAAATAAAACCAAATAAATAAATAAATAAATGCTATTAATACCTAAAGTAGCCAGTAGCTCATTTTCTTAAGATGGTGTTGTCCTAAGCTAATGTGAAGAGACTGTCTCAGTAACTGTCCAGTGGGAAGAACACCTATTTCAGTCATCAATCACAACATAGCACTTCAGGTTTGTTTTTTTTTGTAGAAATCTCCAAAATTGCATCATGTATAACTTAAAAGCCCTGATGTGGGTACCCATCAAAGGCACCGTGGCTGCTGTGTGATTTAGGGAAAGCCACTCTATGCTCTTATCAAACTTCTTTGACAGCCCTGACACCTGAAGCACGGGGCGGTGCAGGGAGAAGCTTTCACACGGTGACCGGGAGCTCCATCTCGCAGATTTGCTTCCCCTCCCGTTACTTTATGAAAATGGATTGTCAGAGCAGCTGGTGAGACAGAAGTGTCTGCCTGTATCTCAGTGTGGCTGGTACTGCGATCCACCACCAGTACATGCTGAACCAGGCTCCAAACGGGGAGGGGGAAGGGGGCAGTTTCATTTGCTGCCAAATCCCTTAAGCAGTTGCTTGTTTTGTCTCTCTGTCTGAGCAGATTTTTCTTTGCTTTTCTTCTTACTCCACCTGCAACATTTTAACTTTTGTCTTCAAGATGCATTTTTTTTTTTCTGCCACACTGTTTTCTCATCAAAGGGAGGGGCAGAGGGAGACATGCACACACTTAAAGGGTGGGTTTATTTTTATTTATTTATTTTTATGGATGCAGAAGATGCCTGCCAAGAGAGATCCTGCAGTTACTGAGCTGAGCAGGAGGGCTGGGAGGTTGTTCTCAGAGGTTCTCGGCGCTCGGAGGCTGAGTGGAAACACCATGCGTGACAGTGCACAAAAAAGACACTCATCAGATTGCCAAATTTCACAGTCCCACCTCAGTACCTCCAGAAGAGCTAGGAATACTTCTTGCCAAGGAACTTCTCAGTCATTAGTCTATTATATTATTAGCAGTGATTTCCCACCCTCTGTCTATACCCAAGTGATGCTTTTTATGCATGATCTGCCCCAAGAGAAGGTCAGGTAGAGTTTGACCAAGGACCACTAAAGCCACTGAGCCTTTTCCCACTGATGGAGCATCCCTAGATCGGCAGGCCTTCTGCTTCCCAACCCAAAGGCATGCAAGTGATTCTTAGCCTCATAAGTTCCTCTCTCTCTGTAAGCTCAATATTAACAAGAGCTGTGTGGACCATTATCCTTCATTTATGTTCCCAAACCAGAACTGGGGCATCACTGTGTTAATCCAAACACAGACATCTGAGCACGTGTGTCCAGGAGCAAGTACTCAATGACTTCTGCTGACAAGGTTTATGGCATAGATGTGCTGTCACAGGCTAACTGTCTGGCGTTACGTCAAATGGTGAAGTTAATAACTGTGGTGATAAAAGAGTAATGCTGGAGAGCAGTGAAAACAAATGAAGGATTTTTCCCTCATTGACATGTAAACAAATTCACTGTTGTCAGCATTTTCAGTGAAAAGAATTGCTTTCTATTGGGAAACAAACCTAGAAGGATTGAAAACTGCCAAAGCAGGGGAGTTTTCAGCCAGATCTATTATTTTTATATACTCACACACCTGTAGACATGCAGAGAACAAGATACATTTTAAAGGATAATTCCACATGGACAAGTTATTATTAAATCATTTCCCAGTCAATCATCTTCCTTCCAAACTTGGCGACTCAGTTTATCTGATGTTCTGAATAGCCGATGAAAGCTTCTGGTCTTCCAGTGTTTCCAATGCATTATCCCTAACACTACTGAAAGAAATCAATACTGGTAAAAAAAAGGCATGTGAAAAATAGAAATTTTTCCTGGTATGGAGAGAATTAATAAATTCACTTTGCAAGATAAATGGGATGAAAAGGATAATACAGTGTTTCTAATCCATGAGGGCCTTGTATCAATTTAAATCGTACAAGGTAGGAGGCACTGGCATGAAGAGTGCTGATTTTAACACTCCACTGGATTTTTGCAGTTTTTTTTCTTCATTTGCTAAGATCTACAGATCTACAGCTGGAAGATACAACCTGTCTATCTGGTATGAGTTTGCAGAAGGCCACATGGTGTATACCTCATGAAGGTACATTTAACTTTCTGTACTCTAAACCTGTGTTGTATGGATGATAATTTTAATTTGAGGGAAGATCTGTGAGGTAAAGCTGCCTTTATGACTTGTGTCTCCATGACTTACGAGCATCTTTCTAGTTGTCTGTTTTGATAGTTGTGCAGGTGAGAGAATGTGGCTGTAAATCTACAGCACCAAATTCAATCTGTTAAAAAACAGTCTTTGGAAAGGGTTTTACCTGAGCAACCAGGTATCTACTTTCTTTTGATACCTCTATGCTGGAGGGTAACTGCTCAATTACATATTAGCTGTCTCCAAGGAGCCCCTGCATAAGCTCTCAAATATGTTTTCTGGTATCCATGGTCTGCATGAATTTTATATATCTCCTTCTCCGGGACTTTATAAGTCAGCTGTAAAAGTTTGTGATGGGGTGGAACATAGTGATGTCCATAATCTCAGTCTGGAAAAATGGTTTATATAAAGTATCATTAAAATGGATTTGGCTATTTTTTATTTTTATTTTCAACAGCAAACAAAAATGGAAAGGGGGAAGGAAGGGAGAAGGCATTCAATGCTGGCTACATTATTTTTAATTCTGTGATCAGTAAAAGAAAAGGGAAAGCTTTGATTTCTTTAACTGTGTATGACTCTGGAAGAGAAGAGGGGGGCTTAGCCCCTCTGGAAAGAGCTGGAGTGCTCATGTATTCACATTATTAATGGCTTTTGGTAATGATTTTACTGCACAAATTGTTATGAGACTGTTACAATGCAAATGGGATACCAGTGAGATTTTCTATCTGAAGACCCCAACCACAGACCACAGATATCACTGGAAATTCTCCTATTTAATAGATTTTGGATCACTCTCAACGCTCATAACAATGCAGACTACTTATTACTTAGTGGCATTCATTTCATACCAGGACTACAGAGTAGATACTGATGCTGAAAAGCCTTTTTTTTCCCCTGTAACACTGTCTCCTCAAGAATTGCTGCTGAACGTCCTTGAAGACATAATAGCTTCATAAACCCAGGTATGATTTTTCTCAGGTAGTTCACACGGCTGTCAGTTCCTGTGCTTTTTAATTCATAGTTTGAGGACTCTGCCTAAAAGCCAATGCACTGGGATGCATGTGATGACAGGAACCCCCCATAAAAGTCTCCAGACATTTCAGCTGAGGACAAAGGCTTGCAGGTATGACCTGGGGACATGCTGAAGAAGAGAGAGAAAAAGCAGCAGGCAAATAAAAGGAATATATTGTGTTTGTTTTTTTTTTTTTTTTTTTTTTTTTCCTAGTAAAAGGGAGTAGCTATGAGTAAGCCATACTCAAAATCATGGAGAATTTAGGGCAGGCAAACACTTAGAATTTTGCTTAACTCTGTGTACACTTTCATTTTAGCCCAGGCTTACAACAACCTTGCAAGGGATGTCTGGTAATTTCCTTAGGGCCAGCTGCACTGTGTGTCTCAAAGTCAGTGTTGGGTGAAGGCCGTAACACTGCATTTCCTCTGGAGGCACATCTGAGCGCTTCAGATCTCTGGAGCCAGACCTGCTGCAAAAGCCTGGAGCAGCTCACCCACCCTACAGGCCGTCCCCGTAAAATCCCTGCGATTTAGCAACGCTTTTGTGAAAGCGGAGGAAGGAAGCAGAGGGCTCTGCAGGTCACGAACTCTTTCAGCCCCATTTCCAACCAGCTACAATAAACTCGCATGCCCAAACTGAAGGCCCAGTTTGCATCCGCTCACACCCGAGGGCACGGATGGTGACCCCGGCACGTTGGCAGAGGCACAGGGTGTGCTGGGAGCTGCTGCTGGCTGGTTGTGCCTGCTCACAAGACTTGAAGCACAGGCCGGGCGTGCGCAGAGGTAGTCGCTCCACTGCTTGTGCCTGAATAGGCTCGAAAGAGTTAAAGGCAATAAAGTGCTTCGGAATGGTTTTTTTTTTGCACCGCCTGGGCTGACTTTTTTGTCAGCCTTGTGACCTGCAGGCACACACCTGGTCCCAGGGTCGAGTTACAGCCAGCATCCTTGGTCTGAGGGTCAGGACCTGGCTGATGATAAGAGGGGGAGGCCCTTCTTTGGCAAAAGGCATCTCTTAAAGAAACAGGAGAATATTAAGGAATATTAGATGTCACTCTGTCTTCCTTTAAGCTTCATTTCCCTTCCTTTAATTTTCACAAAAGGTAAGTACTAAATATTCCAAGGAGTCACGGTCAGGGGAAACTCCACGAGATGCACTTTCATTATGGCCTGGCTGTGAATGTGCCAGGAAAAAACCAGAAAAGTTGGTGGGCTGCCCTTATTAAACTTCAGTGAGCTACTGTTAATTATGAACCTAGATTGAGACTGAACAGCTCTAGATTGAACATTTACAGCTCTCCCCTACTGCAGCATCATTTAAAAACTGTAAGAAAATGTCAGTGAGGAGAGACCATCTGTTTTCTGAGTGGAAGCCCACAGAAGGAAGAAAGAAAGAAAAAAAGAAGAAACAATGCTTGTATAAACCTTCAGCTGATGCTTATTTTTTGGGTAGCTGGCTTGTAGGGAGTTGGAATCAATTTAGGGAGTTTCAGACTCCAGCTTGGCATAATTTATGCAAATAAAAAATGATAGTGATGGACTATATGTGTTTTTAGCAATGTTGTTTTACTTACTTCACAGGCAGGTAAACCTGAACACACAAAAAATTAAATATCTTGCTTGTAATGACCAAATAACCTGATACTGAATCCTGATGCTCTTTCTTGTGTTCTAATCACTAAACAAATCTGTCAGAGATGTCTCAGAGTGCTTAATAAATTGTGCCCGGGGGTTTATTTCCCTATGACTGAAATGCAGCTGGACTGAAAGGCTGCTGTCAGTTTGCACAGACTTAGCTCTGTAAAATGGGGTGTTGCCAAAGGAACTCATAGGGGGAATTTTCGGTACAGTTGGCAAGGTGTGATTACAGGCTCTGGATTAGTGCCAGGATCTAATGCAGACCTAACACCCTCCTTCCTGGAAAAAGTGTGGGCTCCTTAATAGCCCTTAGTTTTATGTTTCACCTGCAAGTAAATGAGTGGCACCAATGGGAGATGGAGGCAGCTACAGTGCAGTAAGGACCATTAAATCTTCCTCAGAGCTGAAGCATTTCATACTGATCAGTATTAGCCATTGACCTGATTTGTCAGCCTATCAAATGGGAGCCACATTCCTGGAATTACCCTTCTTCTCTCTTCATTCCCTGAAAATAGTTCACAGAAAAGCTTAGTCCATAACACATTGGTGCTCTAGTACCCTGGTGCAAATGGAGAAATCAACACTAGGCATTGGACTTTGTAGATTTAAATGGAGGGGGGCGGTAAATTTTGTCCATCTTCTCTTTTTTTCTTTTTCTTTTTTTTTTGGTCATTGGGCCTGTCTTGAATAGCTGGGTTCAGAAAGTTCACCTTCCTAGAAGGCATGAGTTGTGATATCATCTAGTTAAAACTGTCCACTTCAGAAAGACAGCGTGACTTTAAATCTCTCTTGGCCCTTTGTAATAAATGTTATAGTTTAAGCAAGCAATGTCTTTCCATTAAAACTATAAACTTCACTAGAATAATTAAGACTGATTTAAAGTAAAATTAAGTTTGACATGTGGCAGGTGAAGCAGCGCTATTAATTTCAGCTGCATATTTGGCAACAATAGATGAGAGAAAATGGGGGGCATGGGTAAAAAGGGCAGAGCTATAAGTCCTTTCAGGCTCTTGGTCAAGTTGAGGGTGGAGAATGAAGAATATTTCAACTCTTTGTGGGTTATATACTGTCATTTGCCTTGTAAGTATGAAACAAGGGCTTGCATCTATTCTCCTTGACAGCACTACAAAGCTGCTATCCTCTGTAATGTACTGGAGCTGAGGTAAAAGGGGAAAAAGGGGAAATGAAGATTTAGAAAGATGTCCCTTCTCACTCCTTCAGCCTTTTCATTTTTAGCCTTTATTTATAGCTACTGTATATTTTTCTTATTAATTCTATAATTTCTAAGCTGTCCATCTGTGGAATTCCTGTGGAAGGTATTTGTCTAGTCCTTGCATTATTTGAGAGGGGTTATTTTTCTGACTCTGGTTTTGGATGCAGGCGAAGATGACAGAACCTCTTCAGAATTGTCTATGGTAATGAAACTGCATCCTAAGGACTACTATAGGATCCACTTTCAGGCTGATTTCTGATTTCATATCAAATTCCAGGAGAAGCCTAAACCTGAGTAAGACTAGCCTGATAGAGTGCCCATATCTAGTAGAGACTAGTTTGGGCGTGAGCCTACACTGCATCCTCCACTGAGATTATCAAAAAGGTCTTGTTATTATAGTCATCAACCATCTCATTTCCTGCCAAGGAATATTGGCATGAACTCTCTCCAGAGTCCATCAGTGCCCTTGATCCTGAGAAATTACTGTTGAGAAATAGAAATAATTACATTCTCCTCCTCCAACCCAGATGTGGTATCCATATCTTGACAGCTTTTCCTGTCCAGCATCAGCCAAGGGAGTGAAACACTAGTACCCAGGGAAGGATTTCCTTTTTTGAAATCAATAAATTCTAATTGCCAATCATGCAAATAAATATGCCTTGCTGGAGCAATGTTATAGTCCACCAGGACCGAACCACATTAACTCATTGAGGAAACTTCATCCTCTGATTGCAGATTGAAGTGAATGAAAATGTCTTTTAGGGGACCCTGCCACCCTGGTTCTGATGATTGAATTCTAATTACATACATATTACTTTTACCATGCTTGTTAATGACAAACATATCAACCTTTCTACCGGAAAGTGAACTAAAAATCCAATTTGAATAAAGAATTGCAAATGCCCTGTGTAAAAGACTGCACACAAAACAAACCAGATGTTTCAAGCTGCATAGAGAGAGCTTTACAGAGCAGCTGGGAGAATTTTTTTTTTCCATCAGCCATTGGTAAAAGATATACATTGCCAGCACACAAACTGCTTCCATTTTTAATACTCATATAATTGGTTTACTCCTGTAACCAATGCAATATTAAGCCAAAAGGGGGGGTGGGGGGAATGAAGGAAAACAATGATACTGGTCAAAGTTTATAAAGGTCATAGGGTTTGTGGATGGGGAGGAGAGTGGAGGAGGATAGAGGTTATTTTTCCCCATAAAGCTTTCTTATTTACTGCAAGGTTGTGAAGTTTTGGAAAAAATACTAATAAAATTTATTGGCAGGGGTTGTAAGAAGATCATACCTTGGTTCTATTTTCAGCTCCAAACAGATTATAGGACAATGGAGCATAAATGGAAATTAAAACAGATTTAGAACAGACGTTAGGAAGCACTTTTTCACATCGAGGATAATAAATGTGTGGAATGGCCTATCAGGCAAGGTTGTAAAGGCAAAGACACTGGGATCATTCACGCAACAACTTGGGAAATAGTGCACTAAAATGGAATGAGTCTGGATGGTGAGGCAGCCTCTGTTTAGATTCCTGGGATGCTTCAACTCTGCATGTTCATTTCTTTTTCTTTCATTTTCAGATTATAATTTCACCAGTGATTTGTTGGAGTTTTTGTTTTGTTTTGTTTTGTTTTGTTTTGTTTTGTTTTCAGGCAGATTTGTCAATCACTTTTCCTGTAAGGTGGAAGATTGCTCTTATTTTCTGTTTGACCTGCCTTGATCTCTTAGGACAGGATGTGCAGGAGAAGAGGACACACTCTGGAGAGCCAGCCCTGCCTCTTGCAAGAGCCTGAGCAGAAAGTGGACTTCCTTCTCACTTTGAGAATGCATTGATCCACCACAAGCTCACGTGATCTGAGGAGAACATGCTAGCCTTTTCCCAGCAGATCTACCCTTCTCTGGGAGGTTGATTCTTATGGTTATCCCAGCAGGGTAGCTCATCCCTGCTCATGCAATGTATTCTTAGATTAATTTCAGGATACTCCAGAAATACCTTCTAATGGAGAACTTCTTGAAAAGATATAAAACCTAAAGCACCTATACTGTTTCTAGCACTGCCTTTCCAGTGTGCACAGATCTATATACTGTGAAGTCTTTTGAGGATGGTGTATGTGCAGAGAGGTGAATTCTGGAGCTTAAATTTTGACCAATACCTCCACAAATTTGCTTAACCTTGTATTTGTCATTTTCCGGGGCAACAAATAGAACTCCTGATATAAAATTACAGTTTGTAGAAACACTCTAGGCTGATCTTCCTGCACAAACATACTGAGACTTCAGGGGACTTGCCTTTGGAGCTGACTGAAGATGTGGGAAACCAAGGGAGCATGAAAACTCCTGAAAGTTCACCAAGTCCAATCATGACCAAGTCAGAAGACAGCTGAAGGATCTAGTTTTAAAAGCCTCACCTTGAATGCTGTGAGAGGTCATTGTAAGAGCAACCTCTTAGTGTTCTCCAGAGGCATTGCAACATCAGTTTGCTGCAGCTTCTTTGGGCCAGGTTATTAACCAGCATTAAGAGACTTCTGCAGAGATGCACCCAGATAGTGTGGCCTTCACAAGATAGTACAAGGAACTTACCAAATATAAAGTGACTAACCAGTGAGTCGTAGTCTATGACACCCATGTCCTTTATTGTATGTATGTACTGTAATAGCATATTCTAGCCAAGGATTTAAACGTGCTTTAAAGCATAAATCATCTTGACAAAGCATCTCTGAAGGAGATAAAACTTACACAAGAAGAAAGTCAGAGCCAGAGGGACTAAGGGTCTTGCCCAGGGTCACAGCACTGGTGAGTCTGTCAGTTGTGGAACAATTATAGGAATGCCACTCTGCAGCCTATGCACTGAACATCCTCATCACAAGCGATGTATGTAAACAATGTATTACTTCTCCACTGCATGCACTGCAATGTAATCACATGTGTGATATTACTTTATTAATTTAGGATAAGGTATAGCACAAATCTGACTGAAGAATCACACCTCTGCAGAAGAACTTAAAAAAATAGGTGCTGGCAGCTTCTCATACTCAAATAAGCGAGGATGCAACTAGAAATACATGGAAGTATGAGCTCTCAGTAATGAAAGTAATCAAAGGCCTTTAAGAAAAAAAAAAGGAGGCAAGAGTCTGATGACAACTCAGCTGCCCTGGAAGTACACCACCACCAAACTTTATTCAAAGGCACAGATGGTGTTTATAGGCTGATTTATGACAACACTGGAATCAGAAACAGTTGTATTGATCCCACCAGAACCAGAGAAATTGTATTGTCATACTGATGTCAGTTTTAAGAGAAATAAGCTGACTTGCCTTACACCTGTAACTTGCTGTGAAAAGCTCTCTCTGATAAATCAAATCTTAGTAGACACATCTTTTGCCAGCTTGATCAATATAGTATTTACATGCATCAGTAAAAAGCACAAGGTTTTTAGTCTCAAAATAATAACTTGTTTTACATCCAGGACTGGGATCCTAGAAAGTGGCAAATCACAGTATCCTGTGTCACTGTTATGTTGCAAGAGGTTACCTGAAGGGTAATCCCAGCAAATGCTTTCCTCATAAGTTACTCATCTCAAGTAATTTAGAAGAACAATAACCAGCTGACATCCATGTAGCTCCAGTAGCCACCCTGCAACATCCACAGGATTTGTGGGGCTCACTAGCATGTGAGAGGTGCCTATGCCAAAATTGTTTTGGTCTGAGGTGACAGGAGCATTCAAACCACCCAGCTATGGAATAGAGACTGTGCCTAATCAAAATGCACAGTCAGTTGTCAGCTTGAATTTAAGGGACATTTGGCCTGAGTGGGCAAAGCAAATTGGGATGCTCAGGGCTGGTTCCAAACCTGACTCCTGCATGCCATAGTGACAACAGTGCAGAACATCTTTTTTTAAGAAATCGTGTCCAAAAAAAATTCTACGTGTGTTTCTTGTTTTCAACCCCCACCCCTTAAATCCAAATTTATTTATTTTTTTCAATAAACCCATCCCTTGGGTTTAATAGTAGCTATACTAGAGTCTGAAGTTAGATTAATCACATCCCACCAGCAGCATTTTAGCCGAATGTAAGGAGGCCTTTTTGCAGAGCATCTCTTGCACTTGAGCCTATCCCCCTGTATCGTTAGAGTCGGGGCCGGTGCCCCGTGTTTACGGCAGAGGAATGCCGATGAGGGGCTGGGAGTCTTCATTGTCAGCCTGCCACCGGCTCTCTGTGTGACTTTGGAATTAAACACAATTTCCCCATGGCTCGCTGTGTCCCTTTTTGTCAAAGCTGAGCCACACTGACAGAGGGTGATGTGTGGGGGAGGTTTACACTACCACTGCAATTTCATGTGCTATCCGTATCCTGTGGACAAATAAATACATTCACTTCTAAGGACAGTCAGTCCATGCCATCCATCATCACTATAGACACATAGAAGGGAAAAAATGGTTGTGAAATATGCCCAGAATTTGAGCCAGTTTTGATGCTGGCAGATGAGATGCCATTTCTTGGTGCAAAAGAGCTGAATGAAAGGCTTGAAACTGTGTGTATTAATTATAAGACTAGCAAACAAGGTTTGTCTTTCAAGATCATCTACACGTTTACTATGTTATCATTTCTAATTCATATTAATCAGAGGGTTCATGAACTCATAACTGAGAGCCATTTCCAGCATAAATAACTTTATCTGGCTTCTAAAAATACATGTATTAAATATGAAAAAATAGGGTTAAATATAAGCAATATGTTTTAGGTAATTAACGTGCTGTTTCCACAGATTAATTTAGCCTATATAGGTGGTAGGACAACACTCACTGTGACATGAAAACACCGCTCAGAATTTAGGAGACCAAAGAAGAAAATGAAGCTCTATAAATTGTGTTTCTTTCTCTGCCTGGTAGGTAGTTATTAAAAAGGAATAACCTCTATATAATTACATTGCAATAGTTTGGTAACTACAACATATTTACAATCACTCTCTAA
The DNA here is from genome assembly GCA_024605025.1 of Megaceryle maxima. Lineage (NCBI taxonomy): Eukaryota > Metazoa > Chordata > Aves > Coraciiformes > Cerylidae > Megaceryle > Megaceryle maxima. The sequence continues at coordinate 80,702 of JANHGN010008164.1, forward strand.
TAACAGATAACCCAGAGACTTTTTTCTCCCTGTGATTTGCTGAGTGGAAGCAAACCCAATCTGAATCCTGCTTTTGCAGCTTGGTGCAGTCTCTTTGCCCCATTATTACACTGCTGCTAACAGCGGCCTCGGACTGTCAATATCTTCCCTGCCACGGTTTACACTGGTAGCTGTTATTATATCAGACCATGAAAATTGATGGTGATAACACACTCTCTAGGAAGGCTCTATACATGTCAGTTATTCAAAATATGTCTCGTTAAATAAATATTTACAAGACTTTTGTTATTTAGCTTATAAACTGTTTGGACTGAGGCAGTTTTTGAGTGGTTGAAGAGCGTTCCAAAGAGTTACTGCAGATTAATCCATGTAAACCACACCACTGTGCTAAAAATTGCTATGGTGGTTCCTAACTGCCAAGTCTATATCCTTCCAGCCTAAGAAATACAGGACATATTTTCCCTTGTAATAAAATCTCTCGATAAAAGCAATAAAAAAATACTAGTCCAGAACATGTGATTATCCTGGGGGGGGAGGGGGGGACTGGAGGAGAATCATACCCATGGGATGACAGGGAAGTTGGCTCATTCTTGCAGCTGGGAGAATGGATAAGGGTTTGGATTATCTGAGCTACAGAAATAGGGAGTACCTTTAAACAGAAAGAAGGAAGAGGAAAGCTATTCAGTTAATAGTCTAGTAATAATAGCTATTCAGTTAATAGCATAGTAATAATTCAACATTAATCAGTCATCCCCAAAACGGGTTTTATTTTGTCCTGGAGAAAGCCAAAGGGCAATGTCAACAAAACAAAAGTAGAGTGGAAAAAAAGAGCTAGTCCTGTTTCTTAGCTTCAGATGTCTCTGCCTTTTCAAGACCCCCAGATCAGTGCTGTGCGAGGATTTTGAAATAACCAAACTAATGAGGCTACATAAGGCAATAATGATGAGGCTCTGGGAGGGCAGACTCTTTTCAGTCCTAAAGATTTCTTCTCAGCAAGCCAAGTTTCCTGGCGTAAAACCCAGAGAGCAAGGATGTTTTCCATGCTTGCAGGGTCAGGCTTGTGAGTGCTTGTGTGCATGTCTCTAGGTCTCACACTGTGCCTCGAGCAGAGTCATCCAAGAAGTGGCAGCACTTCACGCCGCGCTGGCCGGCTCTCGCATGCTGGCTTTCCACGAGAGGGAGCAACTCACCAGCACAAAAACCCCCTTTTTCCCAGACCAACCACCAAATTCACTTGGAGCTCTCAATTTACACAGCTGACAGCAACCTTGATTTTTATCAGTTCTACTAGATTTGAGAATCGTACACCCATTACTGATTTTTCATGCCTAAAGTCACACTGGCTGCGCGTCTATTTATGCATATCAGGGGAGAGTTAAAATGGACATCACTTATTTAGAGAAGTGATCCCTTCAATAAAAAGGAAACATGAATGTTTCCAGCTTTGCAACAGCTGCTGGGCTAATTATTAGGATGCAAAAATGATGGATTTACCAAAGCAATCAACTGAAGGCTTATTCTGTTTGTGCTGAGTGGAAGGGGCCTCAGCACTGCTGGGGAATTAAAGCTGGGAGGGAGGTAATTCTAGATTTGCCTGAAGTGTGCTACCCGTGGAAGGTACTGGCTGCTATTCAAGCTTCCTTTCCCTGCAGCCACCCCTTTTCCTCCCTAACAGGAGAGTTGGGAAGCAAAAACAGCTGTCAAAAGGGGTTCAATGTTATTGATAAGCCCTTTGTGTCAACTGAAGCCCCTCCACTAGCAAGTCCAAACAAAACAGCTCGAAATCTGCGTATCAGTGGAAAAACATGTTGGGCTGCATGTGGAATAAAGCAACAAGAAGTAAGAGCGAGTGTAACAGTCACAGTTGATTTTTACAAATGACTGTGCAATCCACGGAGGAAATCCCCAGGGGGACTCAGAGTTGTAGTCCTGATCCCTTCCCCACACCCCTTCCTCCCCCTGCCAGCAGCCACTGCAGCTCCTCTCCCACATACATACAACTCAGCTCTGCCAGAGCTGGCTTTTCCCAGACTTTCCCCCTTTTTTTTTTTTTCCCCTCTTTCTGTCCTTGCATTAGGAAAGATATTTTGCTTTCTTCTTTCAGACCATTGCACTTTAAACATGCATGTTGAACTGCAGGAGAAAGGAAAACACTTTCTTCCCTGGTCCCCTTTCCCTGCTTACAGGGCACCGGACAGGCAGCACAAGCACAGCTGGAGGGAGGTTTGGTCCCAAATTTAGATTCTTGTCAAGAGTTTCATTCCTCTTCCCAGCCTGACAGGCTCAGGTTTGGGAGTTACAGCTAAGTCCTGTGCTGGATTCCAGAAACCTGGCTTGCATTTGCACCTTTGCATTTCATTTTTTAGCAGAGAGATGATTACCTTGTTCCTCCTGTGGCTGTCTTTTGCCTTGCCTCCAAGGTAGAAAAGGGCTGATGTGGCACAGAGCAAAAGAAAAGCTGGCTAAAGCTGTGATGCCTGTTTCTTTGTTATAATAAAAATGGGCCAGTTAATAGTACCAGTGAGTTTGGGACTTTATGTATCGGACATATCCAGTATAGATGGATTTGGTTCAGGCTTCTGCAAATCAAATGTTTCTACCCAGAATGGTTGGAAGGTGCAGTGATTTGGAAACTAACTTCCCTCTGCAAGTAATATTCATTTTTATATAATCTCACCCTGACCCAACCCATAGTCAATGCAAATGTCAAAATACATAAGAAAGTGTATTACAACATTTGCTTCCTACTGAAAAGAAGAATAGCTCTGTTGTCTCTGAAGAAAAACTGGAGATATGAAACTCTTGCTCCTATTTTGCATATGACATTTTCTTCAACTGTTGCTTTCAAGGAAACAGAGTTGTGACGTTCAAACCAATAGCCAAACTATGTGTTAATTTGAAATTTATTTTACATCCTTTGGACTTCATAGCTATCTTTCAGCATTCATGATGCCAGGCTGGAAAGTCCTAACAGGCAACTGGGGACAATCCCAGCCCTATGTGCGTGCCTGTGCATTAGGGATCACAAGGTATGTCCAATACATTAAGACCATGATGGTTACAGCCCAGCTATGTAGGTTTGACTCCAGTTCAAACTACAAGAGCAGTAGCTCTGGAAGTCTGGAGTTTAAATACTGGTGTGTCAGCCAGGATGGCAGACATCACCTTGCCAGCAGTACGAATCATGTGCCCTTTTATTCTGTCTCTTATTTTTATCCTTCTTTCACTATTGCAGAATATGGCAGCTCAATACATTTGCAGTGCAAATGCTGGTCTGTGGTAAGCAGACTGGTGCAATCCAAACACATTTGACACCTTTTATCCTGTACAGTGTCAAGTCCCAATGAGATTTGTCACATGCAAAGTAATTTATGAATCGTCTCTGTTATTTTATGTATCAAGAACCATTCATAAGAGTCATGCTACTCTCTAAGCTTAACTGGATTCCCCTAGCACAGAATCAGGATCTAAAATAAGGGCTGGAAAAGTCTGGCCTTCATCTTGTGTTGAGATGAAAAGGCTCAACGACAAACTGTTTCTGATGATGAAAATCCTCCTTTGAAAACAGAGACCCCTAAAAGAAGGGGCAAAAGAAAAGACCCTGTATGTAGTTGAAATTTTTCTTGTTGCCCGATTCACAGTCAACTGCACCACAAGCTGCTATGAGAAAACATGATAGAGAATTGTGTTTGGCTCCCTTGTCATTGAAGTCATCCAGATGGTTTTAGGGACAAAAGTATGGAAATGGAGGGGAACAGATCCAAAAATTATTGTATCAAAGAAATGCACCAATTGTTCTATAAGTATAAGGAGTCAACTCCTGAAACATTTGCAACAACCAGAGCTGCCGTTTCCTCACCCGGAGGACAGACTCCTCACTGTCAGCAACTCAGCAAGTTCCAGGGGAGGCTCTATATTCAAGACCTCACCACTTGCCCTTAGAGACCAGTAAGTGCAGTTTTGCCCTTTTGCAGACAGTCCTAGCATATGATTTGTTCACAGTCACAGAGGAGGTCAATACCAGAAATGAGACTCCATTTTAAGGACTAATCCCAGAGTACTTAAGGACTTTCAGGTCTTGGAAGAGCCTCAGTGAAGCAATGTCCAACCTCTCAAATTAAATTTTCTACATTTAAATTCTCAGAACTTCTATTAATCTAGGTGGAGCTGGTTCTGTGTCTCTTCAAAAGCTGCCACAACATCTCTTCCAATAAGAAACAAAAATACTTATCTTTGGCTTATTATATGAAATTTGAAGGTCATTTGGGAGAAGACTGAGTTTACCCTCGGGAAGATGCCACCGTCACAAATCTAGCCAGACACCTGCAAGATGCTGATAGAGGGAAAGGATTTATACTGCTTCATCTCACTCCCCAGATACCATCTACTCCAAGCCCTGGCAGTGCCCTGCTCCCCACCCAAGCCTGCAGCCATTAGCAGCTAATACTAAAAGAGCTGCATAGCATAGGCTGATGATCCATCTCAGGAAAAGGAGCAGCTTTAAGAAATGCCTAAAAGAAACCAGTGACATGCTAACCTATTTCCACATGTGCACTTGCCCCATTTTTACAGTGTTTCCAACTATCACCATCAGAGACAAGGTACTGGGCACATGATCTTACTGGCAGAGCTTTTCTTAAATTCTTAAACTCTTAGGACTTTATTACAGAAGGAGTGGCCTTATTTCTGCCCTAAACTTTTTGTTTGTCTGTTTGTTTGTTTGTTTGTTTTTTGATAATGAACATTGACCCAGAAAAACAAATGCAATAGAAGATATTCTGGGGTATTTGTTGTGCCAAGCAATTAAAATTCTCTCTTTTTTTCCCTTTCTCACACTCTTCTCTGAACAATAGAACATGCTTTAGCTCTTCATTGTGTATTGGGTGTAAGAGCTGTAACAGAACTTTCTGGATTTGAAAATAAATGTGCTTAAATCAATAATTATAATAACAACTCAAATTCAGTGTTATTTAATAATGCTTTCTAGCTCTGAAAGAATAAGGCCATGCATTCTTGTGTCAGCCTAAGTGAATGGCTAGTTGTATGTATACAGCTATGAGTACCTGACATATTATCCCAGAAACATAATATGAACAGACTCCTCAAGAAGTTATATCCTGAAGTTTGCACATTTATAATGTGTGATGTTTATGTGCTTGTGTCTAGCCTGGAAAACCTGATCCATAATGCCCAGTTTAGAAAAGAAAATGCCAAATATGACCTTGAGTATATGGAAATACCCCATTTTTAGTGTTTGGGGATGTCCCTATTTAAAGAAGAAGGCAAAAAAATACTAAGAGAGTATGCTAACAGCCAACATTACCTAAAGGTTGAAATTATTAAACAAACAAGGGATAGGTTGTTAATGCAAAGGTCGGAATAATGTATTTGTCGTAATTAATCTCCCCATGTCTTGACAAAGCCAGGACAGGGGCCCTAAATCAATGTTATGTTTGAGGTGTGATGTAACACAAAGGTACAAAAAGTTAAGGATGGAATGTCAGCCTTAACTTTAAACATCCTTTTATTTGTTAGACTGTATAACATAACACTAACCTTATTTAAACATTGTATTTGGTGTGTTACATAAAACCACAGAGTGTAAAAGGAGGTAAGCAAGTAACATTCAATCAGCCACACAAACAAAGACAACTTTCTTGCAGTCCTTGAAAGGGCTTTTGGACACCACTTTGTTAAATACAAGTAGCAAGGATTCAAGATTGGTCTACCTGTATTAATTAATTCCTGCCATCCAAACCCCTCTGCTGCCAGCCTGATTAGATTTTGGATAAGCAACAGACTTTTCTCTGCTTTCCTCGGTTGTGGCTTGAAAACCTCACGAATTTCTCAGCCTGTGGAAGCTGCTTGTTATAACGTTTAATAAAAGTTCCCTTTTAACACAAGCCTGGAAAGAAGAAAAGGACAGGTCCCAACAGCCCTTTTCGAAGCATCATTTGCATACCGGGTTAGGCTACTTAATAGTCTCATTAGCACCATCTGTTGGGAACCCGCTAATAATGCAACCAGAAAGGCAATTCTCTCGAGATGTGAGAAATCACAGGGACAGACCGGTAATGTGGACAGGGTTTATTTCCAGGCCAGTGAGGATTCAGAGAGCCCTGGTTTGACTGTACTGTGGCCTTCCAACTTCATCACTGGTTGCAACCAAAAAGGCTGAGAGCACTTTTCTGGTTCTACACTCACCAAGGACTATGAAGCTGCCACAGGACTTTGATCCACTGAATTGATGGCAAGCAGAAAACTGCTCAGCTCCTTTCAGGAGCTGCCCAGCAGTTCACGGCACGTTTTTTAGAAGAATACTTACAGACCAGGAATATGATAAAAGAGGCCACCCAAGCCTCATGACAAGTAGCAGCTTTCCAAACCTGGTGGCTCACCACAGCAGATGTGTGGGTCTCTTCTGGAGCCGTTAATTTGCACACACACAGCACAGGTGCTGGCACATAATTTAGGAAACCGGAAAGGTGAAAAAAATGAGGATTTTTCAGTGAGTAAAACCAAAGCACCTCTTACAATAACAGTGAAGTATATAAGCTGAGAGACCTCTGAAAAGGTTGACATTGCCAAATTATTATTGGAGTCCAAATCAAATGTCACTGCTTGGTTTGTTTTTACAGTTGGCCAACTTCAGGACTGAGATTTAAATACCAAAGGCAAGGCTGGCTCCTCAGCCTGATGTAAACTGGACTTTACCCACTGACAGCCAAGGGAGTGGTGTGTGCCCTCGGCAGAGCACACGCAGTGCACTGCATGGCTAACGGAGCCGGTGGAGCTCACCGGGGTTGGTTTTGCACTTCACCATTCCACTTTCTGCTCTTTTTGAACCCTGTACCATATCCAATTGCTTATCCTTCAGTATTAAGTTACATGGGACAATCGCTGAAAGTAGATTCATTCTTTCAGTACAGGTGGTTATGCTGTTAAATGGAAATTAATACAAATTAATATGAACCAGATGAACTCCTGCCTTTCATTCCAGATTCTTTCCTTTTTAGCAAGCCCTTTTCTCGCCCCTCAAACCTCCTGGATTCCTATTATTTTTAGATATTATGCAAGTAGGTAAATTTGGAATCCAAACCTACCCCTGGAGTATTGATTTTTCTGGATCAGTTTCATTTTCCACTAAATAACATATCAGCTCCATTTCTGCTTGCACAACCAGCTAAGGTGTGTCAAGAGTGGAAGCCTGAACTTCTGCTTCCAGTGCTGGATTTAAATCACACATATTATTGCCTAATAAAAAAAAGTTGTTTTTTTGTTTTGTTTTGTTTTTTTCTTTCTCTTTTTTTTTTTTTTTTTTTTTTTTTTTTGGCAAAATGTTTAGTGGTTTCTAAATTAATCTGAGCATGATGTTCAGTTCCAGG
>JANHGN010008164.1:88186-100239 GCA_024605025.1 Megaceryle maxima
CAGTTCCAGGGCCCATTGTTGACTTCTTTCCCAGCCTCTCTTGTTCTGGAATTCTCCTGTTTAGGCGAGAACAGCTGTGCTCTTATATCTCTGCAATGTGGCCGTGTTACAAAGGTGAATACTTTTGCATTTGTTCCATCACTTTCTGTTTAATTCAAAACTAATTGCTGATACATTTTTGTAGGGCTTCTGGGGCTTAGAAATTATGGGATGAGGTTAGCACAGTAGTTCTGTTTTGTTCATAAAAGAATGTAGAATGGATTTGTTTAAAAAGTTATCTAAATTACTCACAGAAGGTTCAGTACAGGCTATTTAAGGCCTCCATCCTTTAATAGGATTCATTTGCATTATGGCAAGGACTAAACAGTTCTAATCTAGACTGATGCCCCTCTCTTCACATCCCTGTGCAAAAAAAACATTAAAAAATATTTCCTGTCACACAGCTTTTTCAGGCTGAATATATGACAGAGGTAGCAAGAACTGGGATGCAGAGAGGTGAAATGGGTGGTGCAGTGAGTTAATGGAAGATGTGCTGCTTTCAGGTTTATGATGTTGTCTCTGGATTATCTTGTAGAAGAGAGAATTCTGTGTGCACTGTGGTACCTTTGTGTATGCTTGCTGAGAAGAGAAAAAAAGAAGGCACCATAATACTTTACATGTCCTGCAACTGTTGTGGCCCTTCCTGGAGAAAGCTGTCTTGGTCCTCCAAAGATACCAATCAAATCCAAAGATTCACATTGTAACTGCTAAAGTTGTCATTTCTTCATACTCAGAGAAATACAAAGCAAAACAGACTTGAGTGAGGAATATATGTGTATAAAAATAGAGGTCCTCTCACTGAGTGGAAAAACTGAAAATACAGGGCAAATTCCATTTCAGGTCAGAACAGTGGGAAAACGCTATTCAGAAAAATCTGAATTATTGATCAAAAGCATTTCAAGGAGAGTAAGGTGAAAGGATAGACAGAGAAAAACTTACATAAACTTTCAAAACTTATTTCTCTGTCTCTCTCCCCATACATATATATGCTTTGTTTTTTTCCTATAAGCATGGGAAAGTGGACAGATATTCCAGTATTTAAAATCTGGTTATACAAGATTACTTTAACAATTGTAATTCCCTCTTTCCCATTTTTCTCAGCCAAAATAATTTATGTCATATGCTCTGAACTTTCTTTTAGCATTAGTATCCCTGGACCTTAGTTGGACATGCAACTCTTACCCATTGAAAAAAACCCATTTCCCTTGTTGATGCACATCAGCAAATTCCAACCCAACTTCCACAGAAGAGGAAGGGTTCTGAAATAAATTTTTGTTCTCTTCACAGAATAAAATAAACATTTATTTATTACATTTAGTGTGCTTTATTGCTTTAATAACATATTTATAAGAGCTCCCCTACCTGTCTCTTTCTGGAATTATAAAACACACGTACCCACCTGCAGTCTGCAATGCTAGTATTTATAAGCTTATATAGGGATTACAAAATTTTCCCTACAAGTTTGTTCTGTATTTTTCATTTCCAGCTGCTAATGGCTCTTAGAAAATAGAATATCTAGAGGTAAAGGTGTGACTTAACCACACACTATAAAACTCTGAAAGTCCCCACTGTACTTTAATATAAAGGAAATTCACTTTTCCCCAGGCAGTATTGTTTATTGTATCTGCATATGCTTTAGAGTTCTAGTGACTCTGTTTAGGTGACACAGCAGAGTTAATGACACTGTTAGATGCTGCTGAAATCAAACATTGCATGTTACCTATCGATGTAAAACACCCCTGCTGCAAAATTTTGAAATCTTTTAACAATTTGGTTTCTGTCCTTTTCTTTTTTCTTGGTTTCTGGAACTGTTTCTGTTCAAACCGATTATTTGAGACTAAGTGAGCAAAGAAAAAGTATTTGACTGAACATGAAGACAATGGAGAGTTAAGAACAGACAGATCTTTCCCCGGAAATGAAAGTTGATAGGATGGATTTCCCCACAGGAAGTTGTAAAATACTGTTCACCACTAAACTGGGCAACTCATTAGCAGAGTACAGTGTTGGGATCTATCTTTTCCCATCAATATGGGACAGACTAGAGGTCTTATTTCATATTTCTGGCATACTTAAGTTGATGAATTTTAGCAGAGAAATTTCACTGAAGTTTTCATCAAAATTTCAGAAAAGTGTAACTAACTCTAAAAAAGATTCTCATGATGGCAGTTGCCAGAGGAACCACTTAAGCAAACTGGATTTGTCCTACATAATTTAGCAGCCATTATTTTCTCTGAGATGTTGGTTAGGCAGGAAGCCAGGACAGGCTCTTTCACATCCCAGGTCTAACTGGTAGCTCTGACCACTGCTCTTGTCCTGGTGAGTCCATGCATGAGAGACTTCAAAATTCTCCATTTCATTCTGACACAGAATAAGCACTCCTTTTTTAATCACAAATGTAATTGCCTGAAAGGAAGATTGTGTCTATTACTGCTCTGTTTGGGAAATATTATCCTGAATAAAATGAGTAGAAGTTGGTCCAGTACTATGAAAGAAAGCCTGCCTGAACTGTGTAATTTAAGGATATAAAATTTTCAGAAGAACCATTGCTAGACACTTAGGCAAAACATTTAAACACTCCAACTTAAGCATTTCTTCATATTCCTAAAATTAATATGTTCCTTGAACATCAGAGAAATCTCATTTAAAGAACATTCTCATTAAAAAAGTCCTCCTAATTCCCATTGCACATTTAAGTGTGTGTGTGTGTGTTTTACATGTGTGTGTATATATACATACACATATAAAATGCCCAGTATCAGTGGATTAAACACCTACTGAAAGGTAGAATGAGCCTGTTGTGTTACATATATTAAAAAAAAAAAAAAGAAAAAAAAAATAGAAAGACAAAGAATGTGCTGTCATTTCTGTGTCATTTCTGCAGGTGCATATCTCAGGGAGCTCAGCTGACTTCCAAGAGAGCAGAGCTTCCTATTCTCTCAGTATTTTATGTGTGCTAGTTTCACTGATGATCCTTTGTAATTGATATTAGAACAGGGCATTATCACCCCCTTCCAATGCTTCGATATTTTGATGAGTTTCACATGATATATTGTGTCTTTTTTTGTTGTTGTTTTAATATCTCAACAGTTTCTAGTTTACTAGGTGGTGTTTGTGCTGCCATTTTAAAATGATCATGTTTCCACATTAATTTATAGAAAATATTCCAGTTTTCTTGATCATATTTTCAACCTTTATCGCTCATGTTAGAGGGTAGGATGTAATAGACTCTACAGATATCTTTTCTTTGGATATATACAGTGTAATATTTATGTATGATTTAGTCCATCTGACTGTTCAAACAGAATTCTGACCTTCTAAAGCCAGTCATAGTTTTTGTATAAGTCATTGCAACATGTTGCCATCAATGATATTTGATTATTTTCAGTTCCATTATATTCTGTAGCAGCTATAAAAATGTTGTTTACTCTCATTATATTTTTTTCCTATATTCCTTTTTTCTTTTAATACTGAACCTCCTTAAAAGTTGGATTGGATCTGTACTAAGTTTTTCTTTGGATACGCTTTTGTACATTAAAATCAATGCATTACACCTTTTTCATCCACTTAAAAAGTCCAGTTCTTACTGATAGCCTCAGGTCTATAAAAATGGAATGTCCTTTTTGATAAGGTTAATTAACAGCTCTGCTTGAGTGGCTTAATTGAGTATAAATTTCCTATTATTCTTACCCAGCTCCAAAGGATTCAATTTCTCTTTCTTTTTTTCTTTTTCTTTTTTTTTTTCTTTTTTTTTTTTCTTGGGGGGAGCATTGTCTTACATTTTATTTCTTTTTTGTTTTGTCCTTTACAATATGTTTGAAATCTGGCTTAACAAATAGGGCAGCAGCTCAAGCTCTCTCCAGTATTGGTACCATGGAACAGTTGCCCACAGACACCATACATGACAAATTTACATTTTAGGTTTGAACTACTAGATAACACATGTAGTTGTACTTGATAGAAAAATATACAGCTTGACTCATTTCAATGGTACCACATTTGGACCAGCAATAGACACACAGGCCTTATTACTAATATGATCATCACAGTCCTGATGACCTGTATATGAAGAGTGCTAGATGGAACCATGAATAGTAGATTCAAATGTCAATTTGAGTCCTTCATATTCTTATGAAGCTCAGCAGTTTTGCTTCTGATAGTATTGCTCAAATCACTGGTTGAGAGCATAACTGTGGGATTCCATTTCTCTCTTTACCATCATCTATAGGCATCTTCTGTCTGGTTATTTACAGCTCTTCTGGGATTTGGACAGGTTTTTGCTGAACAAACTGTGGCTTCTTATCTTAGCTGATACAATTTGAGATGGAACCTTATTAATATTTTGTGTTTATTTTGCATTCTCAGCACATAATACCACTTCAGTTACTATGGTCTGGGATGTCAATGCTGTATGGAAGGTGTTCAAGCAGGTTAGAACTGAATGAATTCTTGGAAACTGAATCTTGGTTTCTTTAGGAACAGAAATGCTTGTCCTCAAAGTCTGTCACCAGGTTGCATAAAACAAACATGTCTAAGAGTATGGTCACTGAAATTGTTGCCTTTCCAAAGCATTAATGGTAGCCAAACTTTATTTCCTTTCCTCCTTTTTTCCATCTTTTCAACTGTTTCTTCTAAGGAAAAATAAACCCACTAATAATAATAAAGATAAATGGACAGTAGAATAGTTTTCTTATCCTTTCCCTTTTTAAATCATACTTGAAGCCTGCAGATGTAGAAAGATAGATAACTAAGTGGCTCACTTGGGCTTGCTTCACATCCAAATACCGCAATCCAGTCACAGGCTGAACCAAAATTGATCTTGTGGATGACCACCACCATCTCAGATGGACATGACCTGAGACACAAGGATCCCACTACTTCTGTATGGCTGCTTCTGCAAACAAACTTCAATGTCCACTGTCCAAAGAGAGAGAAATGTAATCATCTATACAGTCTTAGAATAGCCCTGAAAATACTATCTTCATGTAGCCAAGGATTTTAAGCCCATCTACTTGATTGTAGCTATCTCAACTTTCACTGATCCTTTTGAGCTCAGATGACCTTACCAGGGTTGCAAAGAAACAAATGGCAGCTCAACGAAATACGGTTCAAATTAACTCTTCTAATTCCGTGTCATCTATTTTCTATATCCTTTTCCCCACAATGTGTGGAAGCAAGCTATAGTCTAAAGCAGGATCAGACATAGTCACTTCTCTAAAACTGTTTTCTCTATTCATGTACTAGACTAAAGAAAAATACACCCAACTGGTACAGAAGCAGTATTTTTCTTTAGGGTTTCTTGGTGCAAATATCAGGTACAAGAATGAAGCTGAAATGGTTTTCACATGTCACCAGACTCAGAGATAAAAGTGTATCCTTATCAATATGCACAGTTTGGGTGTATTTTATTTTTCATGATGTGGCAGTGTAAACAAAAAGCCCACAAACATGCACCAGTAATGTCACTTGGAACATTTGTATTCACTGATTTTCATAACCAACTTGCTTTCAGGAGGCATTTGTATTAAATATTTGTTTGATGTTTAGCAAATCTCCCTCTCTGTTCTTCTGATTAAATATTAAATCTAGGTTCTTTTGAAGACATTTTAGCTGCAGTCTAGTATCTGGAATTCTTTGCAAGCACTGAGAATCCAAAGCATAACATATAGCTTGTATTAGTTCTAGTCTTGCTCCAGGAAAAAGGGTAGCAAAGCTGCCTTCCACTCTGGGGGAGCAGGACCTGGTTCTTACAGGGAAAAGTATTCTTCCTATGCCCACTTCTGCTTCTGTTAGCTTTTCTCAAAAAAATGTGAGTTACATTCTGCAAATTCACAGAGGCTTTTAACTCACAAGGGAATAGTTCCACTGCAAACATTGGAATTACTTGCCTCGGTAACGTGTATAACCCAAAGAATATTATTGAAATTGTCATGTGATGCTGGAGATACACCAGTTAACACCAGAAACAGATCTAATATAGTTTCATTTAATTCAACTGCATTAGTTTAGTTCACAGAAGTGGAGAGTCCAATACTGTAGAAAAAACTAGTATATATAAAGTTTGAAGGTGTTCCGTCACTGTCGTGAACTATAGGAGCTATAACAAAAGAGGAAGAGATGCTGAAAAAAAATTTGAGTTGGTACATAAAATAAGCACAGAAGACACAACATCGACCCTGACCTGGTGTAAAATCCACTGAGTACAATGTCCTAAAATCCACTCAACAATAATCATGAACCTAGCCAGCAGCAGACTGGACACAACATCCTGGCAAAGGGGTAACTGGATTTAGACCATGCCTCTGACCCAAACTTTCCAAATTAGTAACCATGGGGATTTTGTTTATTTCCTTGGTGTTTTGCATTGCTCAGAATTTGCACTTCATTTTCTGAACAAATCTATAGTTTAACCAGGGGTCCGTATTTAGCTTATTATAGAAAGAGAGTTGTGCAACATAAAAGAGAAATTAAAGTTGAAAAGGCAGACCAGAAAGACTGGCCTGCAAACACTAATATTTTCCACCCCCAAACAGCAGCTTGCAGTCCTGGTGGCCTGGCTTCAGCTAAGTCAAATATTAAGCTACACTTCTTAGTTTACTAACAGAGATTTGTTTCCTTAGCATCTTTCTCTCATTTTTTTTTTTTAATTGTTGTTACTCTGCTTTGCCTGAAAGCTGCAGCATCTCACTGTTTATTATTCCCACTTCAGTCAAACCCTGTCCAAAATTAACACGTTGCGTTCTGCAGCTGCTTTCCAGATCCAGTTATGCCAAAATGCAAGGAAATGTAAAACAAACACATGGAAGCTCTTTCAATTAGCACAGAATTTGATCCTGCAAAAGAAATTAAGCAGATAGGCAGTTTTACACTGATGAGTAAGCCTAACCGAACATTTATGAAGTTAATCATCTGTTTAAAGTGAGTGCAGGATCAGGTCCTAGGCAAAAATGAAAAAGCTGCAGTAACAAGTGTATTTATGTTCTGTATTCCTTCTGGACTTTTATTAAGATCAAAGAGCTCTCTGAAAAGCAGAAAAGCAAATAGGTTGCAGATGAATGAACAAAAAAGTTTCTAAGCAATTACTGATTTAAAGCATCATTTTTCTTTAAAACTGCTAGCTTCATGGCTGGCACAAACAAATAACTGCATAAAACTCAATTCTCCCTCCTAATTCCTCAAAATTTGTAATAAAAATGAATCAGTAATTGAAAGTCAATGGGAGTTAGGCACCTTTTGTGCCTTTGAAAATCTCCCCCAAAGCCTTTTCATCTATGCCTTGCTGTTCTCTGCCTGGTTTTTATGAGGGTTTATTAAGAAGTAGCCATTTGAGACTCCAAACACAAAGCAAAAAAGAAAAAAAAAAAAAAAGAAAAAAAGAAAAGAAAAGGCAAAAGTCAATAAAACCAGAAAACTAGTTGGTCTGATCAGTGTCAAGTTACATTGTTTTCAACTTGAATTAACTGTAGCCATCAATAAAACTATAGAAATGGGGAAGTTGCTGTTATAAATTAATGATTATTTGCCGTGAGCTTTAACAGGGCCGTGTGCGCCACATTTTATTGTGATGGTTTATTCTTATTTGGTACAACAGTAATTGGGTCTTAAACATGATAAAGCATCCTAAAGGCTGCATTGGTAACAGAGCTGTCTGCAGCAGGTTTTTAACTCTAGTTAAAGAAGGTTAATCAAAGCTAATGAATCTATTTTATCCATTGCCACAAGTATATAAAAGAAATGTACCACCAGATGAAGGAGCTAAAATATGAATTGTTCAACTGTGAACATACATTTTCAGCATGGCAATTCTGCCAGCCCCTTGTTATATATTGGATATCTTAATAGTTTGCTGCACTTCTACATCTGCCACTGCCAGAGAAGGGGAGAGGGCTGACACTTGCAAAGAAATAGGGAGAGCTGTCTCGCAGCCTTCAGTGCTAGAGTAGCAGAGAGGCTCTTGATTTCCCATCCTCAGAGCAGCCTGATGTTTTATATGACAGCTATAAGGAGCCCTGCAATAGGTCTAACTCATTTGACCACACTTTCATTACAAAGCCCACAGTCCACAGCCACACTCAACAAGCAGTGGAAGGTGCCTCTGCCACAGCTGCAGTGTGCACTGTCTCCCCAGCAAACCCTCTTCACCTTCTCCCTTTGCTGTTTTCCCTTGTCTTTTCCTCTCCCCAGGCATGTCTTAGCATTTCTTGTAGTTTTGCAGATCTGGGGAATGAGTCAAGAGCAGGGCCAGGACAGTAGATTTTGGTGTCTGTGTGTTTTCTTGCATGGAGGGGGAAGGTTTCTATACTAGCCACTGTGCAAGACTGGAGGAAATTAATTAGGGCAAGACTGCTACCATCCCACCCTGTCAAGATATCCTTCCTCTGTTAGCAGCCCCATCAATTTCATGCACAAACTAAAGCAGCAAAGTCTGGCCCATCACTCAGTTGATGCCATGAGGGGAGGAATTTTCCTAGGCACCCTCCAGGACATCTTTACCAAGGTACAAATGCTGCTTCAATATTGAAGCCATCAGCAAAAGAGAAGCAGACAGGTCCCAGCCAACCCCTTGTTCCTCCTGAGTTTCTTCCTCAGGGTTATGCTAGGAGAGAAGTACTGAGCAGAGACGTGCAGACCCCCATCTGCTGCTGAGGCATCAAGTGGTGGAAGCAGGGAGCATCTGACCTGTCCCTGTAATCCTGGAATCTCCGCAACTGCACATTAATCCCCTGCTTTCTGGGTTTTACTGCTGGGTTTGGTTTTTTTTTTCCTTTGGGCGAGTTTTCCCCTCAGACTGGGACAAGTGGCCAGAGCTGTTCAGACAGGTCAGGCATGCTAGTGTCGAGCTGACAGAGGCTAATTAAAAGAAAAAAAATAAATAAAAAGAGACAGATGCCTCCATTCTCATCTGCTCCTAACCAGTACCTTCCCAGTTTCAAGATTCGTGGGTGGGTGGGGGCAAAACTAGGAAAGGGAGGCTGATATAAAGGAAGGTACAGTCTCTGGAAACACAAGGAGGGGTAAAAGCCCAAGGACTAATTGCAGCCTTGACTAGGGAGAGACACAGCACAGGTTTCTGCACAACACCCCTCTGACAAGCTACAGGACCCCACCCCCTCCACTTGATTTTAAGAGAGAGAAAATAAGAGGGAAAAAAAAAAAAAAAAGGAAAAAAGAAAAAATAACCCCAAACTAGTTGCAAAATTCAGGGCCTGTTAGACTTCAGTTAATTAGAAAAAATGGGTTTCTTCCCCCACCCCCTCCAGCTCCCCCTCTTCCCTTTCTTTCTTCAGCACCTTTTCTTTCAAACATTTAGTCTCAGGAGGGGGAATCCAGCCTCTTGGCTGGGCTGTTTTCAAAACACGCCTTTGAATGCTTCTCCCTAATTCACGTCTTTTGTTTTTCCGCTTTTGTGTTTGCCAGTTTGACCATATAACGTTATACATCTGGTGTATAGCTTGTTGGGGGCTTTCTTTCTCCCAGGGATCCTATGCATTCCCTATAGGACCCTCCTGGGCTTCCATTCGAGCTATCGTGTAACATAAAGGGGGCTAAAGCAGGGCCAAAGGGATGAAAGCGAGGAGGAGGGGAGAGAGGGGGGGACAGCCAGTGAAGAGTGCGCCCGACACACACGCACACACACAAAATAAAATAAGGCGGAGGGGGGGGGAGGAATAAAAAGAGCTGAAAGGCATTCTTTTGCTCTTTCCTTTTCTTCTCGCGCTGTTTCGGCCGGACCCTGCGTCAGGCAGGCACTGGCCCTCTGTGGGAAAGTGAGGCAGCCACAGAATAGATAACTCATTTGAATTCCAGCGACATATTCGTAAATAAAGCAAAAGTGGTGAAGGGGAGAGGCACTGGAGTCGGGGGCTGTGGGGAGGGAGGGACCAGGAGCCGGGGGCTGTGGCTGGTGAGAGATGAGAGGCTGCCCCAGCTCCCATAGCTGGGACCTTGTCCCATCCCGTCCCGTCCCCTGTGCCCGCAGACCGGCAACCCTGACTCAAGCCTGGCCTTTCCCCATCCTCTCCCTTTCTGCTGAGAAAACAGGAGTTGGCTGAGCAAGTTGGATTCTTGCTGGTTTTGGCGACATCCTTCGTTGCGGCCGCTGCAGCTGCTGGTGTTTATTGTTGTGGTTGATGCTCCTCTTGGAGATGGCCATGGTGGGGTGTGGGAGCGTGTCCAGCCCACAGTGACCCTCCTCACTGCACCAGCCCATCCCCTCCCCTCTAGGGATGGCAAAAGGGGGGCATTGCCCCCCTCCAGACTCCCCTAACAGCCACTCTTCAGGAGATCAACTGCTACCCCAGCGCCCCTTTTAGAGATGGGGAAACTGAGGACTGAGTGAGGTTAAATAGCTCAGCCAAAATCCCTCCACAGAGATTCTGTGTTGAGGGCTTCTTCCAAGCTTGCTGCCCTTCTTTAAAAAAATTTTTTTAACAATCTTTTTAAAAATAAATAAAATAAAATTAAAAACAAAACAAAAACAAAACAAAAAACCACAAACAAACAAACAAAAAACCCCACAACAACAAACAACCAAACTTTGGGGCCTTAAAAGGAACTTAAAACCAGAATGCAGCTCAGCTTTTCTCTGTGCCTTCTTTAAAGAGTCGCCTTTGGTCCCGGCCAGAAGAGGGGTATATAGTGTTAAACTCTGAAGTGTATGGTACACAGTCCTTATGTGAGATTTATTTATTATATACATATCAGATGGTCACAATTTATAGGGCATTTTAGAATTCAATTGCATACGTAATTGGCAATAATAAATTTATAGGCAGCTGGACAGATGTAACCAGTAATACTGTAAACAATAATTATATATAAAAAATATATATATGCACACCTGTAAATATGCATGTGTGTGCATACATATATATAAAGCTAAAATATGGATGGGGCAGGTTTTTCTCATCTTCTGTACTATAGCTGCTATAACTTGTGCAAAAAGTTTTAGGTGGCCTTTACTTTCCTATGCGTTGACCAGGTACACACAGGACAGAAACATATGCTCTCCTCCACACCCACCCTGAGAGTCCTCCAAAAATACTAATTACACAATCAAAAATAAAAGCTCCAAAATTGAGTGTAGTTCAAACTCAAAGTATCTTTTGGTTTCCATCTTTGTGCTAGATTTCTTTTTTTTTTTCCCCTCTGTTTTTTAAATAATTTTAGACAATGAAGAAGTCACTCTGACATAAAGCATATGTAAACTGCATGGAGACTGCACAGGTTACATAAATTACTGTGGGGACAGATTTCTGCCAAAATGAAGTCTGCTTCTGTCACATCACTGTGTGAAACCACAACAGTCCAAAATGGAAATTAGCAGAGATTTACAGAGATTCCCCTAAGCCAGCATCATTGAGGTACATAAGGGTAGGATTTGGCCCCGAGTGAAAAATCTGATTTATTGAGTCATTGTGACTGAGGAACTTACAAGCAACCGAAAAATGTTTCCCTTTAGGGACCACAGACCAGGCCTCCTTTGTTCTTCCACCTCCACATTAACTACAGTCTCAAAGACCTTTCTCCTTCCCTAAAAGTTTGTGAGTGTGCCAGACTAAATGCAGCTCATCCAAACAAGCCTTCAGCTGCATCAGGAGAGGGCTCCCATCCAGCCTGCCCAGGCAGGCACAGGGATCTCTCCTGAGGGCAGAGGGATCCCCTCAGCAGGAGACCCACTGCCCTTCATCAGCCTTCACCTCCTCCAAATGTTTGCAGCTCTCGGAAGCAACAGCAGCAGGTGAGAACATGGTGGCTGCTTAGAAAAATAACACTTTGCCAATTGAACAACACCCTTTAAAATTTCAGCTATTAACAAGTCTTTACAGAAACAGGAACTGCCAGTAACAAACTTGATTTCTAATGTCCCCTAGGTAATAATAACTCTCTAATTTGACTGTGTCCCAACTGGCCTTGTACAGCAGTTATTGCTTGGAGGGCTTGGAAGGGTTGGGATTTTTTGTGTTGTTGGCTTTTTTTTTTCCTTCTTCTTTTTTTTTTTTTTAAAAAAAAAGGTC
>JANHGN010008167.1:0-19479 GCA_024605025.1 Megaceryle maxima
AATGAGTAAAATTTGAAGTTTTTAATAGATGTAGTATTTGCCTGCATTTACAATTTCAGTACTGTACTTTATTTAAATGGAATCACTTTACATTGGAACAATAACTATTCACTTTCATTTCCTCTCCCAAAAGACCAGCAGGGGGGAAAAAAAACCAACCAACCTCTGCTGTTGTTTTCACTTCAGTGCCGTCTCTGAAGGTATAAATTCTTTGTTGGGCTTTGTAAACCTAGTAACTAAGTGAAACTTGCACAATATTTTGTTTTTCCTTACGGAGGAAAAAAAAAAAAAAAAAAAAAAAAATAGAAAGAAAAAAAAAAAGAAAAGGGAATTCAGGCTTTTGAAAACTTGCAGTGTCCCTGCCCAGTTGCAGGCAGGGTCTGGTGTTGGAGGAGGCAGGGGCCGGGGAGAGGGAGAGGACTCGTGTCCTGGCAGTGTTTTCCCTACGGAGCGAGTAAGGTACATCTATTTTTGTCGCGCTTTGTAGTTTTCACTCTGGAGGCAATTTAATAGCAACCCGTTTTGTTTACTGAAGCACCTTCCTTGTGAATCCTTCAGGAAACGTAAAAGCCGTTTCATGGCCTTTCTCTGCGTCGACTCGCAGACCTTGTCCCCACCTTCCCTTCCTCCGGCGCTGACTGCAGCCTCCCGCCGGGCTTCCCATAGCCGGTCCCCGCGAGGTCCCCGTCAGCCCCCCGGAGGGTCTCGGCTGGGTGCTGCTAGCCCGCAATTTCGTCTGGCCTCCAGCTCCTGGGAGGGTTTGCTAGCGGAAGCTGCGGAGAGGGCTGGGGAAATAGGATCAGCTGGTAATGTGGTATGTCTTCTCTCGCCACAGCTATTTGCAGCAAATAAATGAGTCATCCGCCCTTTAGAAGGGGTTGAGAATCTATAGCTGTGCCACAACCACAGGACGCTAGATAGTACATGACACGATGCATTTCTCCTTTGAAGGACCCTTTTTTTTTTTTTTTCCATAGCTTGAAAGTTTTGATTTACTTCCTCTCAGCTCAAATTTTATTGTTTTGTTTTTGTTTTTTAATGATTGACAGCAGCTAGTTACCTTATAGCGTGTGCATGCGGCAGGGCTCTGAGCTAAACTGCACCTTTCAGCGTTTGCATTTTGATACATATATAATATGTTTTTATATATTATATAGGTATTCTGGATCTGTTTTGCATATGTTAATGAACAAGTGGTGGAACTGGTGGAGCTTTGTTTTATTTGTGACTGGTAGTTTAAAAGGTGCCTGGTGTTAGAGGTGGGAAGAAGGCATGAGTTCAGGCCAAGAGTAAAATAAGAACTCTTTTTCAAAGCTGGTTTATTTCTGCGGTTTGCACACCTTCCCCTCCATGAAGTCTCACACTCTTTTTTGAAACTCTTTTTTGCTCTCCTCTTCAGCACACTGGTACTTTAAAAGTTAACAACTGTGGTCTTACTTTGTAGACTTGATTTTTCTCATCCAATCAGATGTAAGGTTAGAACTCGTACTACAAGAGACAGTGCCCCTTTTAAAGAGCTGAACTGATTAAAAAAACATTGACCTGATTACAGTAAAACTGTCTGTGCTGCAGCTGAAATTATTGCTAACAAACAGGGCGCTAAACTTGGTTGCACGTAGCCATCATGAAACAACTGAGAACTCTGAAGTGGGATTTATTTTTTCCTTAGATGTTGCTCTCCTTCCAAATGCAAGAACATTTATCTAAAAATATAAGGGCAATTAGAAGACCAAAAGATTATATTTTTATAGTTTCTCTTGCTGCACTTAAAGTATTTTTTATCTTGCACAAAGGCCTTCACACAAATCTTCTAAACACCTCTTATTAAAGGCTTGGTTTGCATTATGTCAGAAGCTCCTACCAGTCAAAAAAAAAAAAAAAAAAAAAAAAAAGTTTAAATTGAGAAAATGAAGTGTGTTAGATAAAACTGCACAGAAAAGGAAAAACTGTAATTGCATATTCAGCTCCTATTTGAGTATATTCTTTTGTATGGTTTTCTTTATGCAGAGAGTTTCCCTTGCAAGAAAGAGAATCAGTGTACTCTTTTGCTGTTGTAATAAAGGTTTGCTAACAAAATAAATAGTAAAAAAAAAAAAAAAAAAAGCCTGCAAATTTCAAGACAGCTTGTCTAAAGCACCGCAGGCTCCTGCAGTCTGTAGGAGTCTGTGCAGATTTGCTTTCCCTCAGATTTCCTTACAACTGTTGCCTTCTGCAAGGCATCCTGTTGCAGCAAACTGCTCATTGGATTGCTCTTTTGGAACATTTTGACTATAGGCTTTGTCACAGACAGAAAAAGAGCTGATGGAAAACAGGCTTTAGAGGGAACAGATTGTGAATTTTGTTTACATCATCCAATATTTGGATTTTTTTTTGTAAATAAAAAGAAGTTATTTTTTTCTATTGATTTGTGTTTTCTGTCTTCCGTGTCTGAAATAGCTTTGGCCTGCTCCTACTGAATACCAAGTTTGCTTTCATTAAAAAAGGACAAGGGCAGCACTTTTCTGAGAAGAGCAGTGTTCAGCTGCTTTCCGATTGGAGCACCAGCCGTTTTGAAAAGCCCTGCCTTACGCTGGCCAAGTTTGACTGGCTGCACTCATTTCTAGAGGAACCTCCCCAGCCAGTGCCAAAATTACTCATTCTAGTGCTGGTCAGACTGTGCAATGGTCCGAAATCCCAGAATCAAAACAGTGCCACAACAGCCCCACTCTCTTGCTGCCTTCCCAATTTAGAACCTGGGACCTGGATCTTTTTGTGATGCCTGCGGCTTATGCATCTCTAACCATTGTGCTGACAGTAATATGAGGTTCCTGAGGCCCTTGAAATGTATTCTAATAGGAGCCAATGCCTCCACCTTTCCATTCCAGTAGGTGTGGGGGACAATGGGGTGCTGCTCCCTGACTGTAAAGGTGTCGTCATCGTCCTCAGTGGAAAGGTGCTGGAGGTATTGCAGCTTGGGAGCTGCTGGGGAGTGGGGTTGCATATGCCTGTTTCATTCAGCTGCTGAGTAAGTCCAGTTCTTCCCACAGACTCAACATTTACTCTCCTTCCCTGCCCTACAATGCTGTCCTTGTCAGCATAGGTATTTTCTGTTTGCTGTGTTTACATGGGAGATGCCTCTGTAATGAAGGCTAATTTCCTCAAAAGGCACTTCAAGGGAATATGAAATATTAATTTACAATGCTTGTGGCAATATTTTTTCAACCAGGGTGCCTGACCCAAATTTAAAAAACATCGACTAAGACTGCAGCTTTTACTAGGCTCATTCACACACAGCACTGGGCTTGGAAGGCTCACAACTGGCTAAGCGCAAGTGTGAGTGTGCTTGTTGTAATGATGAGTGAACCTGTATTCCCCTGTTAAAACAAACAAACAAGCTGCTGGGACTGCTCGCTTTTTCAGGCGCAAGAGCAGCCCCCTTGCTGAATGCTGGGTGCCTTTTGCACAGTGCCTCTTTTGAAGCCCGCTGGGCACAGGATGGGACTGTTGGGCAGTCTGGCCGGGAGAGGGGGATGCGCTCATCATCCCTGCCCGTGAGGCATCGCCTTTCCTCCCACGTTACTGCCAGGAAAGGGAGGGCGGCATGGCCTAACATTTCCTCCTGTTAATTCACTCAGTTATAAAATATTTTTAGGCAGTGTGACAAAGGAGGCTGCAATGCCCACAGATGCCAATAGAAATCAGGGTATTGGAAACCATCTAAATCCAAATGCCTTTGCTTGTCTTTCAAAATCCAAGCCCAGATGGATGCTTTTATGCTTTGGAAGGAGTTAACTCTAGCTTCTTTGCTTATATTTTTGGGGATTTTTTTGAAGAGGTGAATGCCACTTGAGTATCTGTAGTGCTGTGAGTCCTCCTTCCCAAACTGAGGACCAGTGTGAGTGGGACACAGCCCACTGAATGCTGCACTTCAGTAAGTTTTGTTTTTAAGGTGGGAGGAGCGTTAAGGACTGAGGAAGAGGGAGGGCAAAAACAAGGTTTGAGAACAGGAATCACCTGGGTGAAAATGCAGTGGAAAGCTAGAAGACATGCTGATAAAGTAGGAGAGGGGAAACGGCTCAGGTCTTTACCTTGTGTTGTCCCTGATAAAATGAGTCTGATAGGGAAGCTGTCACTTGTAAAGATAATTAACTGTCTGCAGTTTCTCTTGGCTGCAGCAGCACATTTTTGGTTTATTGCATTAAAAAAAACAAAACAAAACAAAACAAAACAAAAAAAAATTCCCCAGGAACCCCTTTGCCTAGGAATGAAGCTGAGTGTAGGTTAAATCAACCTTACATCCTCTAGTAAATGTATCTGCAGTCCCTGGAAGGCAATAAATTAATAATGCTGAGTTCAGTTTTATAAACCTGCTCTTGGGAAACCCTCATGAAACCTCTGCAGAGATTTTTGTAGCACAGTCATATGCACCTTGTTCCCAAGTGTGGATCTGGTCATGCCTTCCTGTGACTGCTGCCAAGCATCTTCCTGCCTTTTATTTATATGTTTTTAGTAAAATTCAGTTCATGTGGGCATACACACTTAGGTAAAGCACAGTCTATAGCTATGCACCATTGCATTGAAGTTGGTGTGATTTTGCAGCAATCCCCTAAATATTTATAGAAATGTGTCAGAAGCAGATCTGAATGTGGGGCTCTAGTCCACGTGGAAGAAGCAAGAGTACGAAATCAAAATCTGCCCTTTAGAAAAGAAATAATAAGCCTTCAATGGCTTGATAAAACATAATGAACAGACTCATCTGCTAGACACTTATAGAGCCTTAGGCTGTTCAGAATGATTTTTTTTATTTGGATGCAAAATTTCACCATTTCAGGGGGATACCATTTCATGAGGATGTGTAATGCCAGTACACGCAAAAAAATCTTCCTTTTGCATTGTTTGGGGGAGATCTATGTCCTAAATACACACCTAAAAATTGTGTTCAAATCATGGATATTCTCCACAGTAAAACCATCCCTTAGGTTCCCATAATGGCTTAGAGAGAATAAATTCCAGGTTTTTGAGAGCATAATATGCTTAAACATACTTTGCTGTCTGTTGGACTTGGGGGTAAACAACTCTCCTGATAATTGTTTGTCTTCCTGGAGAAAATGGAGAAATACAGAACAGCCATAAGTTTTAAAAGTGATAGTTTCTGTAGCTAACCCACACAGGCTTTCTTCTCTTCAGCTCATCTCTTGGCAGGTGTAGAACAGAGTAACTTCTAAAATCATAGTAAAGATAGTAGACAATGAATTTGTTTTGGAGACATCTAGCTCATCCTTGTCACTGTGCATATCTGATTACCTCTCTGCCATTTGAACAAAGGTGATGAGAGGTGCCTGGAGTGGGAAAGCAGGTGTTCCTGAGGGAAATGTAAATGGCGCTGCAATGATTTTCTCTCAGGGAACACGTTCCTTAGAGAAGGTGGGCTTGAAGAGCGCTCTCATGTCCTCAGTGGCTGTGTGGCTTTCATTTTAACTGTGACTTCCTTGCTTGGGTCGTTCTCTCAATCCAAGACATCCATGGAGTTCCTGCAGCACATTCTGATGCAGAAAAGTAATTGCAAGGAAATCTTTATGTAACTGCAACCATTCTTAATTTAACTCACGCTTTAGGAAAAAGTAAAGCCTCAGTCTTGTTTTCTTTAAATCTTTTGTTCTTGAGTAATTGTTCTCACTCTCACTTCTGCATTGCTGTTCTGTGCTTGCTTCTCTGCTGCCTTCTCATCCTGATTCTTGCAGCAGAAATGGAGGGACCAGCACCATGTGCTCTTCAGCTATCAAGAATCCTATCATCCTTTGGTGTTTGAGAGCCACAGATGTAAAATTCATGTTATGTGGGTTGTTAGGTGAGGTTCATCAAGAGATGTGGAACGTGTCTGTGTAAACAGGGGTCCTGAGTGTTCTGTGAAGTGCTCTTTGGAAATATTTCAATCCAAGTTCTCCACTAGCATTTCTTCATGACAAGAGGATTTATGCATACAGCCAATACAAACTGTTACTTGGATACCTCAAGAAGTGCAGGTCAATAGTTAAATGAATGTAATAATTAGCAGAATAACAATTATGTTTAAATCGGGGAAAAGAAACCCCACACCGAAAGGTATTTATTAAAAATGTCAGCATCTGAACCAGTAGAGAAGCTCTTTCTCAGCTTGAAGGCTTTCATTTGGATTGTAGCAGGCTGTCAGACACTTGGTTTGGGTTAAATTACCCACTGAAGAAGCATATACATCTCTTGTTCCTCACCTCAGGCTCTGTCATTTAGGAAACAACCAATACAAGATAGTTGTCTGCTTTGTGAGAATGTTGTAAACTGCAGCTAGACTGATTTATGCAAGTGCTGTTTATACGTAACCCCATAAATGTCAGCCATGGCGGAAGTGAAACCAAGAGACCGGGCCTTCCTTCTTGATGGTGGTGAATGATTTTTGCATTTTTTATGGAACTGTAAAATTGAATTCCACTTTTTATTTTTTTTTAGATTGAGCTTTCTGATGTGCTTTCATTTCTTCCCAACTCTCGGTCACCAGTAATGTCAAATATTTAAGGTGGCATTTTCTAGTCTGCCAAACTTAATCTTGCTTGTTTTAGCTGAAGTTATGGACCCCCTTGGAGCTGTACAGAGGCATTTGTGCTGTGTGCTAGATGCCAGGGGAGCAGCATCTGCTTTCTTGAAGCCATCATGGGTCTTTACATCTGCCACATTTCATGAAGCTATTAAAAAATCACAGAAACCTCAAGAACTTTGAAACCCAAACCCAGACAGCCACAGGTTTGTCTCCAGGGTCTTACATATGCTGCTTGTCACCTGCCATTCTCTGACCTCAGGGAGAATATCTGTATTTTATAGACAAATGAGGAATGCAGCATCTGCCTTGGATCAAGCTATTGCTGTCATTTATATGAAGACAACTCATCAAGCAGCAATGCACGGCTGGACCAGTGGCGATCCCAAAGACAATCTACCAAGAGAGAAAGAAAGCTTCAAGTGCCAGTAAAGGACTACTGGCAGCCTTTACATGAAACACACACACTGTATCCGTTCAATGCTGAACACGATACATTTGTTTTCTGGAGTTTTGTAGGCAGCTGTTGTATTTGCCGCAGATCACTTGGTACATTACTTCCATTTGAGTTGTCACAAGTGCACATTACTGGTCAATGCATTTAGAAATAGTCCCTAAACAGTGCTCTCTGGCTGCTTAGAGGGTGTTTTCTCTGTAAGCAGCACAAAGGTGCCTAGCAGATACTCTCCACTGCCAAGAGCTCACTCTTTGGACACCAAATACGTTTGCACGTGAGTCTTTCCCATAGGACAACAATCTTCCATTATTCAAACACCCTCACACAACAGTGGGAACATTCATGAATGATGGGAAGCATATGCTGAAATACTGGTCAAGGCACCATACACATGAGCAAAAGCCAGTGGGGCCAATAGGAGATTTTTCCTTTGTTTTTAGCCAGACTTAGGATTCAGTGGTGGCAGCTACCTTGGTGATTGAGGAGGCATGCAGGGAACACACAATGAAGATTCAGTAGCTGAGCTTGACCCTAGCATTACTTTCTTGTTCTTTGTTGTTGAATGTTTGCTCTGCAATAGCAACCAAAGGGCATGACCAGGTTAGGACCCATTGTACCCGGCACTGTGCAAACACCCCTGTGCAAGTCACTTCCCTTAGAGCTTCTCTGCATGGGGATTTCAATGAGCTTATTATTGTCTTTTAGCTATCCTGCAGTAATTCAACTCATTTGCTTTTCTAAGAAATGGGATATACACTGCAAAAAGTGTTCACAATGAGGCAATTTTTATGAAATATTATTGAATTCTGTAAATTTGTACACTTGCTGAGACTGTCATGTCAAAATCTCACCTTGCCTTCATCAATAACTGAACCCACTTGCTCTCTTAAAAAGCTGTGTGCTTGATGAAATACATTTTTGTCACTAAGAAGTGAAATCAGTTCTCTTTCTCTACAGTCAGTGCAGGAACAGGTGCATTTTTCTCCCCCCTGTCTTGAATTTCAATCACTTCAGGAGGTGAAAGGAAACAGCTGTGGAGTAATGTGCAGCAACATTAAATGACTGCAGAGCCACAAGTTGCAAACATCCTGAAGAAGCTGAGCTTGTACTTTGCATATCTTGAAACTAAGCTTCTCCAAAAGAAGTGGTGTCCTGACTGGATTTATCACTTTTTTACCTCTGTGAAGGTGATACCATACTCTTTTTCTTTTTTTTTTTTTCCTCTTTTTCTCTTTTTCTCCTTTAGATTAGGCCAGCTACCAGACAAATGCATCAGGCTCATGAATTTTCTTAACAAGCAAAGATTAAATCCACCCTGCAGGTCTATCTCTACCAGTTGGCTGGTGAATCCATCTCCCCAGAATACTCTGTGTCATAGACCTGCAATGTCCCAGCCCTAAACTGACAGCAGGAAGTCATTATCCTGGGATACACCGTCTCACTGAATGTGTATTACCTCCTGAATATATCAAATTGCAACGTTCAGAAAAATCTTTGTATGCTAGGCACTTCGTAGACAAAATTTGTTAGAGCATTTAATGATGGCAAACCACTGTATATAATGAGGTCGAGGGGAGGGGGGCCTAATAACAGCCCTTTCTGTAATTCAGTAGAAGAATTCAAAATTCAGCTGTGAGCCTGTGACTATGGCAGCATCCATAAGATCCATGTACTATGTTTATGGGGTAGTCTGTGTTTCCATCATAATTTATTGTTTTCAGGGTTTATAGTTGGGCTGTAAAACACCCATGTGTAACTTGATGAGTTCACATATGGCTTAAACCTGCAAAAGGGAAGAAATTCAGTATTATGGTGGGAACTCCCTGTTCTGCCCCCCCTACCAGGCTCTTACATTGTGCCCTGCTGCCCATCAGGAGGAATGATAGCCTGTGGGTGATCTCCTTCACTCAGCTCTTCACAGTATAATTGCTAGCTAATATGAGCTATTTCTTTAATATATAATTCCACACACACCCCTCAAAGTATAATGTAGTGCATCAGCCTCTGGTGTTGTGGTAAACGTTAGTGGACGTATTCTCTGAGAGCTTGGCAACAAATATAGGAACTTATTCAAGTAAGAATTTTATTTGCTCTCTGAAAGGCATATGGATTTCTAAGTGAATCCATTTGTTAGGTATACTTTAAATAACGTGTCAAGAAAGAACAGAATGATAGCTTTTTTAAAAAAAAAAAATTGAAGTGTTGCTCATTTTGGTTGTGCAATAGACATAAATGTTCTTATTTGGAAAGGTTGGGCTCAGACATAGTTATTTTGCACCAGTATTTTAGATCCAGTTTTTCCTAGACATAGTAGAAGCAAAAGTTGGCAAATCTAAAAAACAAATAAACAAACACTGATTTCTTGGGAAGCAACTGCTTTGCTATGAAGAGGTCTGGTCAGTCCACCAGAGAGAATGTTCTTCTCCTACTGGTGTAAGCTGACTTTCCTGAACACAAGTGATAGCTCACAGCTCAGACTGCTTCCTACATAGTATGGGGTGGATGTAATTTCTACTTTGAACAGAAGAGAGTAAAAAACATATGGACTGGGGGAAGCCTCCTACCCTGTCCTTTGGGTGTGATGGAGGCTTGCAGTAGAGAGTGCAGCTTGCATTTTTATTATTTACTTCTAGTCACCACAAAATTTTGTGGGCAGAATCCATCCTCAGTGTCTACAGCTCATGCAGGACACTGGCAAGAAGAGCCTGGAATGAGCATGTCCTGGCAAAACACCAGTTGCCCTTGACCTGTGCAGTAGCCGTGGTGCACAATTAATTTGCTGGGCATGCACCAGGGGAAAAGTGACTTATGAAATCTTTTCTTTACAATAGAGATGGATTATACCAACTTTCTGCTTGTGAAGAAGACCTGGATTTTATTTGAGCTGCAGCAAGAAATTAAGTTTTACTTGCTGTGAATATGGGATATGGGATTTCATACACTGATGATGGCATCTAAGGTAGACAGAGTTTTCAGGTAGTCCTGCCTAGACTCTTTTCTTATACTGAACATAACAGAAACTCCACTCTTGCTCCATATTGGGTCCACACTGCACTCTAGCATCTGTCCCCATTGACTATGGTGCTCTCAGGATGTCCTGATTTCAGATATAGTGACCACAGCCATTCAAACACATCTGCTCCCACCTTGGCACACAGGTAGGGGCTTCAAATAAACCAGAACATTCCCTTGTATGCAAGTAAAGAGAGTGACCAAAAGAAACAGAGGTGGGCAGCCCTGCTGCTGAGCTGAGGGTGTTGGATACTGCTGGGGGGCACCCATGGTTATGTCTGGCCACTGACAGGAGTGGGGATGGTGAGTTGAGAGTTTGGTCAGGAAAGCATTTTATGGTTCTGGGACAAAACCTATGAAGGCACGTGGGGACAGGTAGCAGTTTAGGTTAGCACACATGAAAATAAAAGGAGGGGATTAGGAGAGGGAGAAAAATGATGCAGAAAGAGGGGATTTAATGATAATTACACAATTCATTTTGTCTTAGCTTCATCTGAGGCATTTTATTTCATATGAAACAGAACAAATTGTTTTAAATGTGCTTCAGCTTTTCTCTTTTTTTCAAAAATGAGGTCAACATAGAAATAAAAAAAAATTTAAAAAGGTGATTTCCATATTAATAATTCTATTAAGTCTTTTGACATTTCATAGCCTAAATATTTATCTGGAGCTGTGTGGTAAATTTGTTTTGAAACAGCAAATTTTTTTGGCAGCATGTGCACGTGTGTGTGTATGTGTGTGCTCATGTGGTTGTGTGCATATAGAGACTGGATAATGCCTTTTAAAATTTTCTTTGCTGCTTTTAATTATGTGATTTGAAAGAAAACTTAGCTAAGGCCTATTCAGTTGCGGCTCAGTGGCTTCTGTGCAAAACCAAGCCCTTTTCACTGGTTGTCGCATGCTCAAGGGAAGGAAGCATGTGCCAATGAAGTCGTCTGTAGGGACTTCCTCTGCTCATCACTGAAAATTGCAGAGTTAGCATATTGTCTGCAGAGTTAGCATATACAGACTTTTCTGTCTCCAAAGGAAAGAGTTGCAGTAGGGCTACAAAGTGAAAACACTTCGAGAAGTTTCTCCGGTGTTCAGTCACTTTCTATTCACCTTGAAAGCCATAAAATACAATTTCGGCTTATATGTCTGAGAGCAAAGCAAAAGCAAGTGCATGTTCCTCATTAATATTTTATGGACCAAACTTCCTCCCCAGTTACTCCTCATATATTAATCCTATTTATTTCCTCATTATTCTCCAGTGGTCTTTCTTTTTGCAGCAGGATGAGTGCATGAAATAACCGTTTCCTTCTGTGCTAAATCCAAGTTTTTGATGTTGAAATTTAATTTTGTGTGTCAAATTGACTTTTTTTTTCCATCATACCTTTAATTCATAAAGTCTTGATTACATATTTAAAACAAAACCAAAAACCCAAAACCAAACAAAACCACAAACAGGGAAAATGTATCTTCAGTAGATAATCTGGCACTGCTGCCATAGAAAAAAGTTAATCCTCACAGACATGATTATGTCTTCAGATTTTTTTCTGACATTTATTAACTTCTCTTGAAAGGCAGAGGGATTTCTTTCCCCAGTGGACACTTCCCAACTTGCTTTACAGGGATCTGATTTTGGCAATAATCTGCAAGAATATGTATGCTGTCAGAGCTCTGCTGTCACAGTGACCACATGGAGATTTTTAGCTTCCTAGCAAGAAATCATCATGTCTGTGGAAGTATTTCCAGGGAACTACCGAAGGCTTTGGCCCTCTTCTGCATGATGCTTTGGACCTGCTGTGGATCAGCATTTTCCCTGCTGATGAGCTGGGTGGTTTGGGTAGTGCGCAGAAACCACATCAAACCCTGGGAGTACCTGGATTGCTCAGCCTCTCCTGGGGTTTACAGGCCCAGGAAGGGGAAAATCTGCTAGAGTGCAGCAGGCTGGGGAGGAGGTGAAATGTCAATGGGCCTTCTTATAGGATGTTTCTAAGGCTGGGGGAGTGCTTGGTGCTATTGATGTGCAACTCTAAATCTGTCAGTCTTCATAATCCCCTTATCAAAGAAAATAGAATGGGAAGGTCTGGCACAAGTATTCTGCATTGTTGTCTTGCCCGAAGGCAGGGTCAGCTGTCTTTAAGCTCTACCTTATTGTGCACTTACAGCTAGAGCAAAAAAAAAAAAAATCAAATATATTTTCTTGTAGCAAACCCTTCAAGTGGGGTGGGAGAAAGTTGGTTCGTGTAGCTCCTCTGCCCCTAGAATGCTCTGCCCTGCTTGGCTGGTTGGGCAGCTGTGAGCAAATGTCTCATATCTCCTTGCCAGGACCAGACAGAAAGAAGTCCATCATATTCCAAAACTGACAGATGGTAAGTGTTTCATATCTCAGACTAACAGATAACAATATGTGCTAAGGATGGGTACAGGCAAGGGATTGGTATATCTCATCAGGATCTGGACAGGAGGTGAGAAATGTAAAGATTTCTTTTTAAAAACTTTATGCAGCAGATGCAGACAGAAAGGATCTGCAGAGTGAAGAATTCTTTGAACTAGTGCATTGGTTTGAAATTTCAGTGCTTATGAGCCTTTGAGATGGCTCGACACTGAAACTGAGCAAGGATGTTTTAAGGTACAGCATTTTGCTTAAGGCGCTGAGAGGAAAATAATGGAAGAAGTGATATCAAATATTATTGCTGTGTTTTTGTTTCCCGATGACGCTATCTTGTGACCCTCGGTGTGTAGCTATCTGCTTGGTGTGGCTGCAGCAATTAGTGTCAGGTTGCGAGTTGTCAACATGCAGTGTTGCAGTACCTACTGCCTCGAGCTCATTCTTGCCCAGATGAGAAAGAGGTGATGCAAAATCCAGAAGCAGAGGATTGAGCAAGAGATGTTAGGTCTGCAGGGGTGAGGCTTGGGTTGATAACATCAAGGTGGTTCATTCCTTGTCTTGGTTTTTCTTCTTGCTTTTGAACAACGTCAGTGTGAGAACCACTGTATTGGAGCTCAGTCCTGCAGAGTGGCTTTAGTGGAGATAGATATGGAAGATTTGCACCATATTCTGTTTTTGAAACTTATTTGCTATCTCCCCTACGTGCTTCCCATATATGGTACTGTGGATCCTTTCTTAGCTCCTCATATACATCCCAAGTCTAGTTCTGACCATTATCTCCCCAAAACCAGTGCAATAAATTCTCAACTCTTCCTTTCTCTCACATTCCTTGCACTTCTTTTTCTTGTTTTTCTTCCTTGAAATAACTTTTAGCCTCTTCTTGTCCCCATGCTGCCCTGCACATCTCAATAAGAAACCCTTCTCCTTCAGCTCTATTGCCATGTCCCACATAGTGTCTTCTGATAGTTTTGGTGTGCCTGGCAGCTAAGTGCTCTCTCCCATTTATCTTGGGGGCTACAGTTGTCCCAAACAGAATTTGAGTGTTGGCTTTCTTTTTCATTGTTATTTTATGTTTCAGGGTCTCTGTTGCTGAAAAAGACTGTGAAAAAAGGAAAATGATTAGGTGTTTGTGAACAATAAATTCAGGTGTCTACGCTGAGGGGTGGGTGCAGTTTATGGGGTGTTGTGGAGACTAATCTGGGACATGCATTTCATGTTGCATTTTAACTTCCAGCTATGTCAGGAGTCCCGGTCACTCAATGGAGTTAGGTGCTTGAGCAGTTTGAAGCCTGGCATTTACTGGAGTAGAATTAGTTCATTTCTAATATGCTCAATATTTATTTGATCTGTTGTTCACCTCATGGCCTTTGACTCCAAGAACAAACTACCTATTAAAAAAAAAAAAAAAGAGGCTGTCCTGACAGAGCAGGACTAATGAATGAAAGCTGTTAGGAGGACATCTCATTTCCATAAAAGCACTTTTCAAGATCTGGGCAGTCTTTGCAGATGATGCTGGCTTTAGTAGAGGAAGTAGAAAACAAGATGAAGGAGTAGCTAGGTTTTTATTGACACGAAGCCAGTTTTGAGAACCTGTCCTGATTGTGTGGCATTTGTAGTCTTGTCCTTTTTCTGACATGCTTGATGGAAAATGTCTTCCAGTATGTCCTTGCCTTTGGCCTGGTGAATGGGTGGCAGTTCAGTTTTCACCCAAACCAGCCCTGTTCCCAGTCACTCTCCTCCTGTTAGCCTCTGGGGTCAGTTTACCCTTTTGCCACTTTTAACTTCTCAGAGATTTGTTCTCATCTTTAGGCATAGGCTACAAACTGTGCAGATTATACATAAATTGTAATGAGAACCACAGAAGTTTGCTCAGGCCAATGCAAATGCAAACTTCAATAGATCATGAGACACCAAACCACCTCCACAAGAAACCTTCTGGAATTGCCTGCTTGTCTGGAGTTTCTACCAATAAAGGGTGGCTTAAAACCTGCTATTCCTTTTCAATTACTCATCAAAATCTATTAACGCTTTGCTGTACTTTGTGCCAGGGAGTCTAAGTGCCAGATTTTGTCACATCTGGAATTGCGTGCACTCTCCAGAAAATTCTTTTCTTCACTGTGAAAACTGAGCTGAAAATTTCCTTTAGCCAGATGAGTACACTGGAGAGTATTATACAATCCTGAGGTCTTACGGGTAAACTGATAATGGCAGCAGGTGGTGTTACGTAGGAAAATGTGAAAAAATAACTAAGAATCACTAACAGTATAAGTATAAGCAGTAAGAAATTTGAAAGATCACAAAACTGAAATTTGCACCAAGGCCAATATTTTATTCTGTAAATTGAGTCATGCATGGTTGTAGAATTGCCAAGAAAAAACAAGTAATAATAAATAGCATGTTGATGAGAAATTGCTAAAAAGCAATTGCTAAAAAGCAAAGATTGTTAAAAGCAATCTTTTTTTCTGAAAAGTGAGGAGACCTCATCAGTGACAAAATTAGATCTATTGGGCCAAACCAAATGATTTGCTATTGGGTTCAATGGGACCTAGACTTGTTTCTTGTTCTGTAGTTGAAGCAATTAAAAGTAGTTGTTGCAATAGCACAGCACCCTCAGCTTCCTCTACTTTCTGTAAGTGCTGGGCATCTGGCATTTCAGGACATGGTTACCTGCAGAATCCTGGCAATTTCATCCCCTCCAAGATGCCCACAGTTTCTGTTGTGAAAGAAAAAGTCTGCAAGCAACCCTGAGTTCCAGATCTCTCTGTATTTGGTGCACAATTGTTTCTGTTTAGTTGCCACAGTAGTTTTGTGTTCTTCTAGCCCCCAGAATAGTATGCATTTAATTTCACAGCTCTTGCTAGCCAGAAGTTGGCAGAATCTGCAGGATCCAAACACATGACCCAAAAACTTACTGATATCAATTGGTTTTGTCTGTTGGTTACTAAGTAGGATAGCTGGTTGGACTCCAGTTCTTACTTTAAATGTTCGTGCAGTATAGAGCACAAGGCCCTTATATGAGATCATAACAGCTGGCATTTGTTCTGAGATTATTGGGAAATAAAATCAAAGCAGTATGCAAATCTGTATACTTTCTTCTGGTAATTTATTGGGTGAGATACTGACCATCACCTGCCTCATGGATGGATGTGAGAAGATTTGGATTTGGCTTGCCATCCCAAAATCTGGATCTTTCTCTAGGGTTTATCTAAATATCTGAATCTTAACCATGTCCAAAAGATTCTGTGTTACCTCTCTTTCCTTGTGATCTCAATAACCTTAAAATTCTGCCATGAAGAAAGGAAGAGGAAAAAAAAAAAAAAAAAGGCAAGATTTTATGTTTCCCTAGGGTCATGTCTTTAAAAAGTAGCATTTCTAGTCTGAATTTTCCAGTGATGTGCTTCACTGCAGTACCTAAAGTTCCACATTCTGAGAAGGTGAAATAAAAAGCTGAAGACTGCTCATATAGACATTATTTTTACCCGTTAAGTCACTGTTTTTTCCACATTAATCACAGGGTAAAGATATCGGGCTTCTATTCAGATTATGACAGTATTTAATGTCTTTTCCACATACAGCTTCAAACTGGGAGAAGACTTCCTCTCTCATTTTCATGGGAATTTTGTGAATTCCAGTATGTATATTTTTCCATCTGTAGTATTTTATTTGCAATTGGAAATTGCCAATTGAAATATCACCTTTCCTATGGAAAAGTTGCTAATACTAAATCTTAGAAACATAAGTTTATTTTGAGTACTTAGGTTAGATAGTCTCTGTGCATAAAACAGTGTCCTATAACACTCTGAAATCATGCTCTATAGGTGTCAACACCTGGATCTTGGCTTGTTTACTCATATAGAAATGTGCTGCTACAAAGCTGAAGGACAGAGGGGAGTGGGTTACATCTTTAGTCTAAGGTCATCTGAGGTAAACTTCCTTTTTAAATCTGTCTTCTGACAAAAAGTAGTCTGGTTGAAGTGGCCACCAGGTTTACTTGGGAAGGACTGAATAAAAGCAGCTGCTGCTACATTCATGAGGTTGACTTTTTATCCTCAGGTCCAAAACTGCATCGGGGAAGTAGGGGACAGGGGTAAATCATGGCCTATGTGATAGAGTATGCACACGGTATGCACTAATGTTTCTGTTAGAGAAAAAGATTGCTATAAACCCACAAAGAGTAACCTAGCAAAAATAAATACCATTATTTTGTATTAAGCATGTTCATTCTTCAGTGAATCTAAAAGCATGAGATTCTTGACATGTGGCCTCTCCTGTCATGGGGTTGTCTCTTTGTCCTCTTGTCCTACAACAGTGATTCAGCCTTGACTTCTGTCCTTGACTGAAGCCTCTGGCTAGGCTGAGAAAGAAGTGGTGTTTCCTCCCAGTAGCCAGCCTGCTCAACTGGTTCCAGCCTTGACTCCCCATGGCTTTTGTTCTGGTTTGAGCTAGAAGAGAACCAATTGTATTCAGTGATTTTACTTCTCAGCTAAATCTTTTCTAAGTAACTCCACTTTCTGAAGTTGTAGGCATATTTTCACAGACTGTCTGCTTCTAGAGGTGATAATATTTGATGTTTACAGTTACTTCTAAGGATTGGTGTGCATAAAGGCTCTTGCTCATACTTGCCTCTATGGACACCAAAGTCACCACTAAATCTTTTGTACCACGTTGGGTGTGCAGTAAGTGAAAGGTCACACCTGAATGCAGGAGTGGACAGGACAGGTGACCCTAAACTGACCAGTGAGGTATTCCATTCCATATTCATCATCTTCAGTATACAGCTGAGGGACCATGAGGGCCACTCTTCTTCAATGGCCAGTGTCAGGGGAGGACTCTGTTTCTTCTACTGTTACTAAATTCATGGATAACACTAAGTTGGGGGTGGAGTGTTGATCTGCTGGAAGGTAGGGAGATGCTGCAGAGGGACCTGGACAGGCTGAGTCAATGGGCTGAGGCCAATAATATGAGGTTTAACAAGATGAAGTGTAGGGTCCTACACTTTGGCCACAGTAACCCCCACCTGCAGCACTACAGACTGGGGGATGAGTGGCTGGAGAGCAGCCTGGCAGAGAGGGACCTGGGAGTACTGGTTGATTACCGGCTGAACATGAGTCAGCAGTGTGCCCAGGTGGCACAGAAGGCCAATGGCATCTTGGCTTGTATCAGGAATAGTGTGGCCAGCAGGTCTAGGGATGTAATTCTGCCCCTGTACTCAGCACTGGTGAGGCCTCACCTCGAGTACTGTGTGCAGTTCTGGGCACCTCACTTCAAGAAGGATATTGAGGTGCTGGAGCGGGTCCAGAGAGAGCAACGAGGCTGGTGAAGGGACTGTAGGGAAAGTCTTATGAGGAGATGTTGAAGGAGCTGGGGTTGTTCAGCTTGGAGGACACTCAGGGGGAATCTTATCACTCTCTACAACTACCTGAAAGGAATTTGTAGTCAGGTTGGGGTTGGGCTCTTCTCCCAGGCAACTAGTGACAGGATGAGAGGGCATGGCCTGAAGCTGTGCCAGGAGAGGTTTAGGTTGGATCTTAGGAAGCACTTCCTCGTGGAAAGGGTGATTAGACACTGGAATGCACTGCCCAGGGAGGTGGTGGAGTTGCCATCCCTGGAGGTGTTTAAGGAAAGATTGAATGTAGCACTTAGTGACACAGTCTAGCTGATGTCATGGTGTTGGATCATAGGCTGGACTTGATGATCTTAGAGGTCTATTCCAGCCTCAGTAATTCTGTGTTTCTGTGTAATTCTGCCTTTGATCCCAATCTGTACGTCCCTGAATCGTGTTGCTTAATCCAGCTCCCGAATCCTATTTCCATCTTCTGCTGAGTCCAGTCTGTGATTTCCCCAGTGCCTGCTGCCCAGCATCAGTGGTAATAGTGACATGATTGTAATTGGGGGATTTGGTTTAATATTGGTTTTGTATGTATTTGTAGATATTTCATTATTTTCATTATTTATTAAATCTGTTTTATTTTTATTTCCCAATCCATAAGTGTCTTTCCCTTATTCCCTTTCTCTTCCCCTTTGGGAAGCATGAGGGGGTTAATAGAAAGCATCTGCCATTCATCTAGTGGGCACCCCAGCGCTAACCCTTGACAGCTTTGAAGTCTAGCAGACTTTAGAGGTTGGTTGGTGCAGCCCACCTTGAAGTGGGGTGTTGCCCCCAGAAGCAGGAGTCTCAGGCCAAAACCAGTTCAGTTCCTAAGCTGCTTGATGCAGAGATTCATTCACTCACAAGGGCAAAAGCAGAGTGTGTGCACTGCCACCACAGGAACTGCACCTCTGCCAAACCAGTGTCAGCCCAGGATGAGTTGAACCATGTGTCACCTCTTAAGCTAAGCAGCAAAGGACCCAGTCCAGAGGTGCTGCTAAATAAGACATACTGCTTGATGATGACTGATAGTTTTAAGCGCTGATGTGATTTTGGTAAGCATTAAATGGTTATGGGCACAGTGAACTGGAAGGACAGGCTTAGTTTAATCAGAAGAGTTAGCCTGAGGGTTTGGCGACTGCTTAGGAGGAGAGCAGTTTTCCTCTGGGTTCAGGTTGGACTATTTGGTTGCATTAGGAAGATCAGATGCTCTCAGATGTGCTCTGCCTTCATCTGAGAGACATTACATTTAAAAAGTTGAGGGCTTTGAAGGTTGGGTGTCTTCTTGACACTAAAACAGTTTCCCAACAAAGGACACATTGACAAACTCCCCTGCTAAAGGTAGGAAAAATAATGTCAGATTTCCTACTTTGTGGCTGTTTCAGCACACAAACACTTTCCATCTATGACTTGTCCAGATGGCAAATAATTTTTGCTCATTCATTGCAGCATGTATGTGCAGCATGTATATACAACAGCTTTTATTTTCATTGTCCAGATCTCTAAGTGTCGAAGCTTCAAATTTGCTAAGCTCACACAGCACAGACTCTCAAAATGCTCCTTCGTTTGTTCCTCAGATTTTGCTGAATGTGGATATGGAGCAGACAGATAAAGCTCCTGACAGAATTTTGTCACCACTATCTGTAGCTGCTATACACAACATCAAATTTAGTAAACAATCATACCTATCAGTTAATTCCAATTGCTACACACACAAAAAT